>CAJHQP010005186.1:0-48143 GCA_905132765.1 Moricandia arvensis | reverse complement strand
CACATACCTCCTCAAGGGTAGGTAACTTGTCTGCCCTCAACAGATGTTTGATGAGGTCATTGTAGCCTGGATTGAGAGTGAGGAGTAGACCAAACACCTTGTCTTGCTCACGCCTCTCATTCAGGATGGTAGGATCAGTAGTACCTGGCCTCAACATCTCCAGTTCTGCCCAGAGAGCTCTGAACTTACCAAAGTGTTGGTTAAAGTCCATATCTTCCTGGTTCAAGCAGTTGATAGCCTTCTTTACTTCAAAGACCCTACTGAGGTTGGATATGTTTATTGACACAGACATAAAAAGGATGAAATAAAGATCAGATTAACATCTGGTTGTTGAGATAAGAAGCTAGAGGGAAACAGATGAATTTGAATTAAGCCGCAGTTGAGTTAACTGGTTGTTAACTTGAAGAACAAGTCTCTCTGTACAACCTAGTCTTCAAACGTGACTTGCAAGACAAGTAGAACTTCTGAGTGACCTAACTTGGAGTCTAAGGCAAGCATCTGATCTGCCTAAGTATAAGCACGTGTGGGAACTCTCCCAATGACAAGGAAACGGTCTTGAACAGTCTTGAAGATCAGATTTGCATTTGAATTCAAATTCAAATGAGAATCTAGCTGTTGGAGACCAAACACACTTTTACCTTTGTCTCCACTTTATTTTCTGTCTTGTTCCCCATTAAGTTAAGCCTTAGGCTATTAATAATCCTCTTGTAAGCATTTGAAAATTAAGGAAAAGAGTTCCTTCTTACTCTCTCTCTTGCACACGAAAATCTCTCTCTCTCTCTCTCTCTCTCTCTCACGGATTCAACTCTCTCTCTCTCTGTTCTTAAGCTTGTTCTTCATTTTCTTACATGGTATCAGAGCATTCAAGCTCCTAAACACCAATTTTCTTCCGCAAATCTACTTCTCTAAGCTTTCTCATAAGTACTTTGTTACTTTCATAGATGAAAAATCAAAATATACTTGGCTCACCTTGATTCAAAGCAAAGATAGAGTGTTAGAAGCGTTTATCAACTTCCAAAACTATGTAACTAACCATTTCAATTCCAAGATAAAGATTTTCAGGTCTGATAATGGTGGAGAATATACAAGCCATTCTTTCAAACACCACCTAGCAAAGCATGGGATTATTCATCAAACAAGCTGCCCATATACACCACAACAAAATGGAGTGGCTGAGAGGAAGAATCGCCACCTTATGGACGTTGCAAGAAGCATGATGTTTCACACCAATGTTCCTAAGAGATTTTGGGGAGATGCTGTAGTGGCAGCATGCTATCTAATCAATAGGATCCCAACCAAAATCCTCCAAGATACTTCTCCATTCCAGGTATTAAACAAAGTAAAACCTCCTATTGATCATTTGCGTGTGTTTGGGTGTGTGTGCTATGTCTTGACACCAGGTGAACAGAGAAACAAGCTAGAACCTAAGAGTATTAAGGCCATGTTTCTTGGGTATTCCCATACACAAAAAGGGTATAAGTGCTACTCACCAGAATCAAGAAGAGTAATGGTCTCAAGAGATGTCAAGTTTGTGGAATCAAAGGGATACTATGATGAGAAGAGTTGGGAAAATCTTAAGGACCTCTCACATGGATCATCTGATAGGGCAAGCAACCTGAGAATCATACTGGAAAATCTAGGCATCAGTCCGTCCTCAAACAATGAGGAACAAAGGAGACCTTCTCCTTCCCCAGTCGCTGAAGAAAGCAGAGAAGCTGAACCAAATGACGACCTAGTCCATCCTGATCCTGAGAGGGGCAGTGAATCTGAATCACAACAAGAGGATGATTTAGAAACAGCACATGATCAAGATGGACTGCAAGAATCTGATCAAGATCGGGAGGAAGATCAAGATCAGGAGGAAGATCAAGATCAGGAGGAACATGTGGAAACTGTTGTAGAAGAGCAACAGATTCAACCAATGAGGAGAAGTACCAGAGTGAAACAGCACCCATCAAATTGGAAGAACACCAGAGTATACTTCAACGGCAATGCAATAGCCCATCCAATACAAGCGACTTGCTCAATGGCACATTATCCTCAAGAACACCAAGCCTTTATAAGTAACCTGGATAAAGAATACATTCCGAGGTCTTATGGAGAGGCAATGGAACTGGAGGAATGGAGAACCTCAGTTGAAGACGAGATCAATGCTATGATCAAGAATGATACATGGTTTGAAGCTGAGCTTCCCAAAGGCAAGAAAGCTGTGACAAGTCGTCTGATCTTTACCATCAAGTACCTAGCAAATGGAAAACCAGAGAGGAAGAAGACAAGACTTGTGGCAAGGGGATACACTCAGGTCTATGGAGAAGATTACCTAGACACATTTGCACCAGTAGCTAAGCTTCACACCATAAGGATTGTGCTTTCATTGGCAGTCAACTTGGAATGGGATCTATGGCAAATGGATGTCAAGAATGCCTTCCTTCAAGGTGAATTAGAAGATGAAGTGTATATGCATCCTCCTCCTGGTCTAGAGAGCATGGTAAAACCAGGAAACGTATTGAGGCTAAAGAAGGCTATCTATGGATTAAAACAATCTCCTAGAGCCTGGTATCACAAGCTGAGCACAACCTTGAATGGAAGAGGGTTTAGGAAGTCAGAGGCAGATCATACTCTGTTCACACTCTCAGGTCAGCAAGGTATTGTTGTTATCCTGGTCTATGTTGATGATATAATCATCACAGGAAATGACAAGGAAGGTATCACCTCAACTAAAACTTTTCTTAAATCTACATTTGATATCAAAGATTTGGGTGAGCTAAAGTACTTCCTAGGGATTGAAATATGCCGCTCTAAAGAGGGGCTTTTCTTATCTCAAAGGAAGTACACACTTGATATTTTAAATGAGGCAGGAAAGCTTGGAGGAAGAGTAGCCAAAACTCCTCTTGAGGAAGGGTACAAAGTATTGCGTGAGGGGGAGTCTGAAGATGGCTCCTTTGAAGACGTCAGTCTCTATAGGAAAATGGTTGGAAAACTAATCTACTTAACCATTACGAGACCAGACATCTGTTTTGCTGTGAACCAAGTCAGCCAGCATATGCAAGCTCCTAAAGTTCATCACTGGAATATGGTGGAAAGGATCTTAAGGTATCTAAGGGAATCTCCTGGTCAAGGTGTTTGGATGGGCTGCAATGGAAGCACTGAGATCACTGGATATTGTGATGCTGATTGGGCAGGAGATAGGGTTGATAGGAGATCAACTACCGGGTATTGTACATTCGTTGGAGGCAATTTGGTAACTTGGAAAAGCAAGAAGCAGAAGGTTGTATCATGTTCGAGTGCTGAAGCAGAGTATAGAGCTATGAGAAAGCTCACCAATGAGTTGATATGGATCAAGGGGTTGCTTGGGGACTTGGGAATCGAGACAACATCACCCATCACAATGCATTGTGACAACCAGGCTGCCATTCACATTGCCAGCAACTCAGTTTTTCATGAAAGAACCAAACACATTGAAGTAGACTGCCACAAGGTGAGGCAAGCAGTGGAGCAGCAAATCATACTACCTTGCTACACAAGAAGTGAAGATCAACTAGCTGACATCTTCACCAAAGGAGCAAGCACCAAAGTCTGTGAGTTCATCCATCCAAGGTTGGGACTCATAGACTTGTCTAGATCATAAAACTCTTAACTATGAAGCACCTACTCTTTTTCCTTTGTATGGTTTTGTCCCATTGGGTTTTTCCATACAAAGGTTTTAACGAGGGGTGTCTTCATGGTTCCAAGCTTAACCATATCATATGGCTAAGCTTGAGGGGGAGTATTGACACAGACATAAAAAGGATGAAATAAAGATCAGATTAACATCTGGTTGTTGAGATAAGAAGCTAGAGGGAAACAGATGAATTTGAATTAAGCCGCAGTTGAGTTAACTGGTTGTTAACTTGAAGAACAAGTCTCTCTGTACAACCTAGTCTTCAAACGTGACTTGCAAGACAAGTAGAACTTCTGAGTGACCTAACTTGGAGTCTAAGGCAAGCATCTGATCTGCCTAAGTATAAGCACGTGTGGGAACTCTCCCAATGACAAGGAAACGGTCTTGAACAGTCTTGAAGATCAGATTTGCATTTGAATTCAAATTCAAATGAGAATCTAGCTGTTGGAGACCAAACACACTTTTACCTTTGTCTCCACTTTATTTTCTGTCTTGTTCCCCATTAAGTTAAGCCTTATGCTATTAATAATCCTCTTGTAAGCATTTGAAAATTAAGGAAAAGAGTTCCTTCTTACTCTCTCTCTTGCACACGAAAATCTCTCTCTCTCTCTCTCTCACGGATTCAACTCTCTCTCTCTCTGTTCTTAAGCTTGTTCTTCATTTTCTTACAATGTTTCCATATACCTTCTGAAGGGTATCCCACAACTCCTTTGCGGTTTCACAGTATGAGTAGGCCTCCATTATGGGACCATCAAGTGAGCTCTGGATGATATTCAGCACCATAAAGTCCTCTTGACTCCATTTGCCTTCATCTGCCACCACAGTCTCCTTGCCATCTTCTCCTTGAATGGTTTGTTTTGGCGCCTCACCAGGAGTGATATGGGACCATAAACCTCTTCCACCAAGGGCATTCTTGATCAATCTTGACCAGAGAAGGTAGTTCACCCCTTTTAGAGTGACTGGAATCACCACTGCCTTGTTTTGCTCCATTTCGAAAAGCTATGGACCAGTGGGTAATAGGATGTACCAAGAGTTTTTAGAGAAGAAAAGATGAGTTTCTGAATACTGGAGTAACCAGAGAATAGAAAGGAACACGTTTACTTTGTTTGTATTGTGAAAGGAAGGTGAGAAGTGAGGAAGAACAATTGAAGAATTTGCAAGAACAGAGCTATTATCCACTGGATAAAAGAATGTTCTTCAAGAAACTCAAGAACTGATCGGATGAAAAGAAAGAGTGAAGAGAGTAGAGTAGTTTTGCGGAAGAAAAATTAGGTTTAGGAGCCAAATGGCTCTGATACCATGTAAGTTTGTTGAAGAACAGAATGAAGAACAAGGAAGAACAGGTGAGAGAGGAGGAGTTTGATTCGAAAATGTTAGGAGAGAGGGAGAGAGAGAGGTTAACTTGACAGAGAGAAAGAGAATAGGAAGGATTCTTTTTCCTTAACTTGAAATGGTTCTGAATAGGTTACATAAATAGACAAAGGCAGACAAAAGAGATAATAGTAAAATAAGTTGGTCTGTCCAAGAGAAAGGGACAGGTCCCCAACGGCCAGGAACCTAAAAAGAACATGTGAGCTTTACTATTTTTAATTCCCCACTTGTTTCTGCAGCCCAAACGGATATCTTGACCAGTTTAAACAAGTTTGAACTCCTCTTGGTCGATTTGAATTATTTTCCTTGTCTTCCAAGCCAAGTTAGGTCAGAGTTGATTGCTTGGGAGCCAAGGTTGTACGGACAGACTTGTGGAACAAGTCTTGTACGGTTTAACTCCTTTCACTTGACCAGACGTGCCTCTCCTCTCTTGATCTCTTCCTTTTATTAATGTCTTCATGTCAATAATGCCATCAGATACAGCAAATGAGACTCAACCAGGCGACTCAAGTGAAACAAATGAGGCAGAAGCTGATCAGATACAACCTTTGAGAAGGAGTACAAGGATCAAGAAGCCTGCATCAAACTGGCTCAACACAAGAGTATACTTCAATGCTGAAGCAGTAGCTCATCCAATCAGTGCAGTATGTTCTCTTGCTCAGTATCCAGAAGATCATCAAGCCTTCATCAGTGAATTGGACCAGGAATGGATACCAAGATCATATCAGGAGGCCATGGAACATGAGGAGTGGAGAGAATCAGTTGGAAAAGAGACTGATGCTATGATAGCAAATGATACATGGTATGAATCTGAGCTTCCAAAAGGCAAGAAGGCAGTGACAAGTAGATGGATCTTTACCATCAAATATCTAGCCAATGGAAAACCAGAAAGAAAGAAGACAAGGCTGGTAGCAAGGGGATTCACTCAAACATATGGAGAAGACTATAATGATACATTTGCACCAGTGGCCAAGCTGCATACAATAAGAATTGTTATTTCTCTTGCTGTCAACTTGGGATGGGATCTATGGCAAATGGATGTGAAGAATGCCTTCCTACAAGGAGAGCTGGAAGATGAAGTATACATGCGACCACCTCCTGGCCTAGAGAACCTTGTGGCACCAGGAAATGTTCTGAGGTTAAAGAAGGCAATCTATGGCTTGAAGCAGTCACCAAGGGCCTGGTATCACAAGTTGAGCACAACACTCAATGGAAGAGGCTTTGTTAAATCTGAAGCTGATAACACCCTCTTCATACTCACTAGCCAGCAAGGAATTGTTATCATCCTAGTCTATGTAGATGATATTATCATCACTGGCAGCAACAAGGAAGGTATACTCTCAACCAAATCTTTTCTTAAATCTGCTTTTGATATAAAGGATTTGGGAGAGTTGAAGTACTTCCTAGGGATTGAAATATGCCGCTCTAAAGAGGGGCTTTTCTTATCCCAAAGGAAGTACACACTTGATCTTTTAAATGAGGCAGGAAACCTTGGAGCAAGACAGGCCAAAACTCCATTGGAAGAAGGGTACAAGGTACTGCGAGAGGGGGAGTTTGAAGATACTTACTTTGAAGATGTCAAGAAGTACAGAAGAATGGTTGGGAAGCTGATATATCTGACCATCACTCGCCCAGATATCTGTTTTGCTGTAAACCAAGTTAGTCAGCATATGCAAGGTCCTAAAGTTCATCACTGGAATATGGTGGAGAGGATCCTAAGATACTTGAGGGAAGCTCCTGGCCAAGGTGTGTGGATGGCTTGTAATGGAAGCACTGAAGTGGTAGGATATTGTGATGCTGATTGGGCTGGAGACAGAGTTGATAGGAAATCAACAACTGGTTATTGCACCTTCATTGGAGGAAATTTGGTTACATGGAAGAGCAAGAAACAGAAGGTGGTATCATGCTCAAGTGCTGAGGCAGAGTACAGATCCATGAGGAAACTAACAAGTGAGCTTATATGGATCAAGGGATTGCTAAAGGACCTGGGTATAGAGATCACCTCACCCATGACAATGCACTGTGACAACCAGGCGGCTATCCACATTGCATCCAACTCAGTGTTCCATGAAAGGACCAAACATATAGAGGTTGATTGTCACAAGGTGAGGCAAGCAGTGGAGCAGCAAGTGATACTTCCTTGTTACACTAGAAGTGAAGAGCAACTGGCTGACATATTCACCAAGGCAGCCAGCAGCAAGGTTTGTGAGTTCATTCATCCTAAGCTTGGACTCATAGACCTCACTCGTCACTAGTCTCCTTGCCATGAAGTATTCTACTCTTTTTCCTTGGCTTGGGTTTTTATCCCAAGTGGTTTTTTCTCAAGTTAAGGTTTTAATGAGGGAATGGTTCATGGTTTTCAAGCTTGACTGGTTCCCATAGTCAAGCTTGAGGGGGAGTATTGACATGAAGGCATGAAGAGATGAATGACAATACAATCAGAAGAAGAATGAAGCAAATGGAGGTAACTTGTATTACAAGTCTGTCCGTACAACCTAACTTGCAGTGCAAGGTTGTCCGTACAAGACCTAACTTGGCGTGCAAGGAAAGACAAAGGGATGAGAGGATCAGTAACTAAGTTACCTTAACCAGAAGAAGCTAACCAGACTTGCCTAAACCTTTAGGGACGTTGAGGAACCAGAAGGGAGGCAGAAGTCACATGCTGAGTTAAGAATTTGAATCCTTGGGACCATTTAGGTCAGGTCACTATCAAGCCCTGCTGCCCTGGCGAGCTGCTGCACCATTCTGTCTTCTTCTGGAGTATTTGTTTATTATTCTTGTTGTCCTGGTGTGTCCAGATTAAGCTTATTTATATCTTTGTATTGTTACCAAACAAAGCAAGGAAATTATTCCTCATTAATCTATTCTTTCTGTTCTCTCTCTCTCTCCTTATTCTCTCTCGAAATCTCTCCTCTCTCTCTCTAGTTCTTCCTGTTCTTCATCTCCTTCACTAAACCAGATACTAAATCCACTTATTCTAACACCTTTTCCCATGTGAACCCAACACTCTTCTTTACTACGGCAGTGAGTGGTGCAACTATACTACTGAAGTCTTTGACAAAACGCCTGTAGAAGCTGGCTAAACCATGAAAACTCCGGACTTGGCTAATGTTGGTGGGCTCTGGCCAGTCTTGTATTGCCTTTATCTTCTCCTCATCAACCTGTAATCCCTGTGAACTCACAACAAAACCTAGGAAAACAAGTTTATCAGTGCAGAATGTGCACTTCTTGAGGTTTGCATAAAGTCCTTCTTGCTGAAGTGTCTCTAATACTTGCTCAAGATGTGTCACATGATCAAATAAACAAGTACTGTAAATTAGGATGTCATCAAAGTAAACCACAACAAACTTACTGATGTATGGGCTAAGAATATGGTTCATGAGACGCATGAAAGTGCTAGGGGCATTGGTGAGTCCAAATGGCATCACTAACCATTCGTACAAACCTTGCTTTGTCTTGAAGGCAGTTTTCCACTCATCACCTTCTTTCATTCTCACCTGATGGTACCCACTCTTAAGGTCTATTTTAGAGAAGATGGTGGCTCCACTTAGTTCATCTAGCATGTCATCTAAGCGAGGTATGGGGTGTCTATACTTAATGGTGATGTTGTTTATAGCACGGCAGTCTACACACATCCTCCAGGTCCCATCCTTCTTTGGTACTAATAGGACAGGTACAGCACAAGGACTAAGGCTTTCCCTAACATATCCTTTGTCTAATAGGTCTTGAACTTGTCTCTCTAACTCTTTGGTTTCCTCAGGGTTTACCCTATAGGCTGGTTTGTTTGGTAAAGGGCTCCGGGTATGAAATCTATTTGGTGTTCTATGCCTCTAAGTGGTGGTAAACCGGCTGGAATCTCCTCTGGAAACACATCTTTGAACCTGTCAAGAAGCCTAGTAATCTCTGGATGAAGTGTAACCTCATCAGAACCTGCACTCAAAAGCTCATTAAAGATCATTAGTAGCATTGTGTGTTTAGTAGCAGCAGCCTTCCTGACATAACTAGGCCTAATAAGAAAATTAGACTTAACAGATTTCTCTTTCTCTTTAGCCATTTGTAAATGCAATTCATGAACTTGTGCTGGTGTGAGAGGTGCTAAGCTAACCTTGCGCTTATCATGCATGAAAGTGTACATGTTAGACCTACCATCATGTTTAGTTTCTCTATCCCACTGCCATGGCCTACCTAACAATACATGTCCTGCTTGCATAGGTACTACATCACACGTTACTGCATCTTGATACTTACCAATGCTAAATAGAATGTTAACTTGTTCTTTAACTTGTAATTCAACCTTATCATCTAGCCATCTTAGTCTATATGGATGCTGATGCTTAGTCTTTTCTAAACCAAGTTTATCTACCATATAAGCACTAGCAGCATTGGTGCAAGACCCACCATCTATGATGAGATTACATACCTTGCCTCTGATGGTACATCGGCTGTGGAATATGTTTTCTCTTTGGATGGTCTCAGCTGGTTGCATCTGGACATTAAGCACACGCCTGATCATCAAGCTCTCTCCCACGTCTGGATATTCAATCTCTCCAAGTTCTTCTTGAATCAACGGATCATCTTCATCATGAGACTCATAACCACCATCTTCAGTGAGCATCATGACTCTCTGGTTTGGGCATTCTCTTGCCATATGTCCTCGGCCTCTACACTTGAAGCAGGTAATGTCTCTTGAACGCTGGGGGTTAGTGTTCTTCCCTGGTTCTGCTCTGGTGTCTCTGTTGGGTTCAGTGGGACGAGTCTTAGGTCTGTTATCCCCTTCAATTCCTTTTCCCTTGTCCACTGGTTTGTTGTAGTTGCTGTTACTTGAGTTCCAGGTAGATTGAGACTTGCTTCTGGAGTTCTTCTTCTTGATGTGTTGCTCCGCTTGGACAGCTAGGTGAAAGAGATCCCTCATATCAGTGTAACCCTGCCTTTCAACCTTGCAGCTTATCCTATCTTGTAGTCCGTCAATAAATTGAGCCATAGTAGCCTCTTCATCCTCATTAAGGTCTAGGCGATTTCTCAGCTTCTCAAACTCCTCATAATACTCTTCCACTGACTTGTTGAGCTGCTTAAGTGATCTGAACTTCCTCTGTAGATCCCGGTGAAAGTGTTGTGGAACAAATCTCTGCTTCATTGCGTCCTTCATGTCTAACCAAGAGTCTAGTTGCCTCAGATTACTTCTCCTTCTATCTGAACACAATCTGTCCCACCAGGAAAGAGCATTGTCCGTGAGTTGAGCTACTGCTAAAGCAACTCGTTTGGGACCAGGGTGGTTGTAGTAGTTAAAGATATGATCCATCCTCTTCTCCCAATCAAGGTAAGCTTCAGGATCAACCTTTCCAGCAAAGGTTGGGGCTTCCATCTTGATGTGTTCCCGCCCTTGGTGGTGGTGCTGTTGGCGAGGAGCTCTCAAGGGAGGTAAGTAGTCCTCTTCTTCAAACTCTTGGTGCCTGTTTTGCCGGTGAGGAACTCTAGGTGGGGGCAAGAACTCCTCTCCTTCCTCATCACCATAGTCATCTGGCTGAAGGCCTGCTCTTTGGGTTGGATTAGGGACACGTTGCTGGCCAGTGTCTTCATCAGTCTGTTGATTCCGTGTACTAGTCTCGGATTGTCATTGTGGTGCACACCTTCTCTTCTGTTGTTGCCTTGGTTCGGATTGAGGAACCTGTCAACATTCCGGACTGCTTGCATTGTTGGTCTTTGCTCGACCCTAGTTAGCCGATCTCCAAGGTCTTGGCGCATTGCCATCATGTCTTCTCTCAAGGCTGCAAACATCTGCATGAGGGCGACTTGCTCAGCTGCTTCCCCCATGGCTGCTGTCGATTAACCTAACAAGAAACAAAGAAGACCTAAGTTTCTGCTTGAGTTAATAAAAAGGAAAGACAAGAAAAATATATTTTTTTTTTAAATTTGAAGAGTAATAATTAAAATAAGTTAAACTACTTTTCTTTTTTTTGAGTTTTAAATTTCGAAAAAAAAACTGAAGAGAAAAGAAAAGGAGTGGTTTGCAAGCAAAATAAATGGAAAAGAAAAGAGTATTGACCAAAAAGGAAAATAGTAACGACCAAAATGGAAAACCGGATATGCACTTAATACTAACACTTTTTTCTGATTCTTTTGCACGAAAGTAATGATCTAGGGACAACCTAAACTCGACATCAATAAGAACAGGATGAACAAACGTGTTTAAGAAAGATTAAACAACTAGATGCAAAAGAGACAAATCGATTTCTTTTTAAGGTTTTCTTTCTTTATGAAATTGAACAAGTTAAACTAGATGCAACAGAAACAATATGACTTCTTATGGGTTTTATTTCGTGAATGCAAAACAAAAATAAACGATTGCAAGTAAGAAGAGATAGGATAGATGCAACCTGATGCTGAAGGAACTTCAGCTCTGATACCAGAAATGATACAAGCCTAAGCTATCAAAGGCTGTATGACTCTTAGTACAAGAGAAGGAGCCGATCTGCACAAGGGGTGACTCGTCTGGATTGATCTAATCAACCAAAGGAATCTGGACAGAAGTAACTTGATGGATTGAAGTGCACCACACGAGGAATGGAGGGACTCGTGATACAACACAAAGCTTCTCTAGGCCGTGGAGGTACTGGTCTCACAAGGCAGAGAGAAAGGAGGCGAATTCTAGAGAGAGAATTCTAGGGTTTCCGAAGAAAAGCTTTTCTGTTTATTCAAGACTGCCCAAAGAAAGGGGGCGTGCAAAAACTATAAATAGGACTAAAGGAACAAGCTCCTTTAGGTCAGGAAATAAAAACTATAGTTTAAAAAAGGAAATATAACAAAATGACATAATTCGTCATAGCTTGGACCGAAATAGCATCTAGGAATTATGTGAAGCAGATTGTGGCCTCGTTAAAAACCTTCCTCCGTAAAACCCACTGGGACAAAACCAAGAGCGAGGAAAATAGCACACACAAGGAGCTTGGCCTAGTTACTTGATCAGTCCAAGAGTCTTGCTAGGCAAGTTGGTCTTCTATGGCAATGATCATTAGATTGTTGTGACTGTGGTTTGGAATGAATGGCCAGGGATCTCCTCTTGATGCTTTGGTATGTTCATCCGGTCCATCATCCTTCAAGCTTGGCTCTCCCATCTTCAGGGCATCCATCTTGGTGCTATCATCAGTAGCTTCTTTAGTAGTGTTAACCTGTTCAAGATCAGAAGCAAGTATCATGCTCTCATTAAACTTATGTTGAAGTATCTTAGCTCTTTGTCTGGTTATAGCTCCCTTGTATACGGTTGGTACTGGCACTTCTTGAACAGTCTCTGCCTTAGTTATCTTGCTGATCATGTCTTGGATATCAGGTTCAGTTAGGTCTGGTTCAAGCTCTGGTTGAATGTCCTCATCACATGGAAATGGAAAGGAAGAACCTTATTCCAGTGACCCTTGAGGGTTCTAATTATCAGTTATGGTCAAGAGTGGCCAAAGTTACCTTGGAAAGTCATGGACTTTGGGACAGCCATATCATGGAGGCTGAAACTTCAAAGAGGATGGCTGTAGAGGATAGTCAGGCTACTTACCTGAAGAATAAAAACAAGTGGGTTCAAGAAGAACAGCAAGCACTTGGAATCATACACAACTCTCTTTCAAAAACAATCTTGGAGGCTTACAAACACCATGAAACCGCCAAGAAGATATGGAAGAGTCTTCAAACTGTTTATGGGAATCTCTCCAACCTGAGTCGGGTATTTGAAGTCAAGAGGACTATCAACTGTCTGAACCAAGAGGAAATGGAGTTCAATCAGTATTTTTTGAAGTTCAGAAGCTTATGGGCAGAGATGGATATGCTTAGGCCTTTCTCTACAGATCCAGAGGTCATAAGGGAAAGATATGAGCAAGATAAGATCTTTTGCTTTCTCCTGAACCTAAACCCGTCCTACAACAAGCTGATAAGTCAGATCCTAAGAGACAGCAAGCTTCCAAACTTAGAAGATGTATGTTCCCTGGTTCAAAGAGAGCATGGAGCACACACACTGATTCGAGGACACACCATGTACTCAGCTTTCATTGGTGATTCAAATGAAGGAAGTGAGATTTTGAGAGAATGAGAGTAGAGTAACCGAGAGAATGAGAGAAAGAGTGAAAGATTGAGAGATTTGAGGAGAGTTTACTCGATGTTCATGATGAACTCGAGAGAGAGTAGAGAGAACCACAAGAGAAAGAAATGATTAGCTTGATTGATTATTCTGAGAGGAGATACAAATATATAGAGAGGGATTTAGGTTTACAACGGATACAAAAGCAAAGGGTATGAAAGGGGAGACGTGGCCGGTCAAGGGGAAGAGGAGCGCCTGATTCAAACTTGTGGCTGTGGGTGCGAGATCCTTTTGGCATCTTGACCAGATGCCTTCTTTCCAGCAAGGGACAGGCTGTCTCGGTCAAGCATAAACCCTTATCCGCGAGCCACCTTCTTACTGAGTAACCCCAATGGTTAACTTCCTTCTTTTACCCACACCATTTAACCTTGCCTTCTTCCTGCCTTGTAACCCAAGTATCCACCATTGTTGTACGGACCTTAGGTTGTACGGACCAGGTTCATCCGTACAACTTGACCCAGAATTTACACAAACCCAAAATGGTTTTGGTCGAGTTTAAAATCATTTGGGTCGAGTGGTCCGTACGGTCGGTCGTACCGTCCGTACGGTCCGTACCGTCCGTACACTTGACCCGGAATTTGCACATCTTCCCTTTGATCCCAAACTCCATCCTAACCCCTTTAAACCTCCTCTCTTTATTACCTCAGATCAACACTCCCCCTCAAGCTTGACCATGTGGAACAAGTCAAGCTTGGAATGCTATGAGCTCCCCCTCATTAAAAACCTCACCAAAGAGAAAACCCTTTGTGGGATAAAACCCTTTGATGAGGGAAAAAGAGTGGAGACCCCATAGCGAGGGGATTAGTTGTCTGGTAAGAGGTCAATGAGTCCTAATCTAGTATGAATAGACTCAATGACCTTCTGCCTTGCAGCCTTAGTGAAGACATCCCCAACTGATCCTCACTCCTTGTGTAACATGGCAATATCTCTCCAAGACCAATCATTTGCCTCACCTTGTGGCAATCGACTTCAATGTGCTTGGTCCTTTCATGGAACACCGAGTTGGTTGCAATGTGGATAGCCGCCTGATTGTCACAATGCATAGTCATTGGTGTGGCTTGCTCTACTCCTAGATGCTTCAATATTCCTTTGATCCACACCAATTCATTTGTCAGCTTCAACATGGCTCTATACTCAGCTTCAGCACTTGAACACGAGACCACTTTCTGCTTCTTGCTCTTCCAAGTAACCAGGTTCCCTCCAATGAAGGTGCAATAGCCTGTAGTGGACTTCCTGTCAGCTCGGTCTCCTGCCCAATCTGCATCACAGTAACCCACCACTTCAGTGCTCTCATTGCACCCCATCCATATTCCTTGGCCTGGTGATCCATTCAGATAGCTTAGGATCCGTTCCACCATCCTCCAGTGATGTTCCCTTGGTTCTTGCATGTGCTGGCTCACCTGGTTCACAGCAAAACAAATATCAGGACGAGTAATAGTTAAGTAGATTAGCTTACCAACCATCCTCCTATATAGTTTAGGGTCTTCAAGGTATTGGCTGTTCTCAATCTCCCCCTCACGTGGAACTTTATATCCATCCTCCAATGGCATTTTGGCTGTCTTCCCACCTAGTTTACCTGCATACTTCAAAAGATCAAGTGTATATTTCCTTTGGGACATGAATAGACCTTCCTTGGCTCTACATATCTCAATACCAAGGAAGTATTTCATCTCCCCTAGGTCTTTAATTTCAAACACTGATTTCAAATTATCTTTTGTATCTTGTATACCTTCTTTGTCACTTCCAGTTATGATGATGTCATCAACATAAACTAGAAGGACAATAATACCTGAGCTTGTGGTGAGGGTGAAGAGAGTGTGGTCTAACTCAGACTTCCTGAAGCCACGCCCATTCAGAGTAGTGCTCAGTTTGTTGTACCAAGCTCTAGGCGACTGCTTTAGACCATAGATTGCTTTCTTCAACCTCAGCACATTTCCTGGTTTCACAAGACTCTCAAGACCTGGTGGAGGCTTCATGTAGACTTCATCTTCAAGTTCTCCTTGAAGGAAGGCATTCTTGACATCCATTTGCCAAAGATCCCATTTCAGATTGGTTGCCACTGATAGAACAATCCGAATGGTATGGAGTTTAGCAACTGGAGCAAAGGTGTCAAGATAGTCTTCTCCATATGTTTGGGTGAAGCCTCTAGCCACCAACCTAGTCTTCCTCCTTTCTATCTTCCCATTTGGCAGGAACTTGATGGTGAATATCCACATACTGGTTACTGCCTTCTTCCCCTTAGGTAGCTCACTTTCATACCATGTCTCGTTCTTGATCATGGCATTAGCTTCATCAGCAACTGAGGCTCGCCATCTTTCATCCTTCATAGCTTCCTCATAAGACAGAGGAACTTGGCTTTCATCCAGACTTGATATGAATGCCCAATGTTCTTTTGGAAGCTTGGCAAACGAACATACCACCTGACTTGGATGAGCTACTGCTTGGGCATTATAGTACACTCTAGTGTTAACCCAGTTTGATGGGTCCCTTCTTATCCTCATACTCCTTCTTAGTGGAGGTGCTTCTTCCACTGGTTCCTCATGACCTTCTTGCTCAGGTTCAGGTCCATTGTTTTCTTCACTTCCTTCTTCACTTGCTACCTCACCTTGATCATGATCTCCTGAGTGCTCCTCATCTTGACTTCAATTCTCAGGTTCATTTCCCCCTTCATGATCATGGTGGGTTTGATCTTCAGCTTCATTAGGTTCTTCTTGTCTTCTCTGATCCTGGGTTGTAGTGATCCCAAGACCTTCAAGAATGATCCAGAGACTAGCAGCCTTATCAGAAGCTTGGGATAGATCCTTCAAATCATCCCAACTCTTCTCTTCATAGTACCCTGTTGACTCCACAAACTTTACATCTCTGGACACTAGAACTCTCCTCGTCTTTGGATCAAAACATTTGTACCCCTTCTGTGTTGTTGAATACTCCAAGAACATGGCTCTTGTACTCTTTGGTTCCAGCTTGTTCCTCATCTCCCCGGGAACCAGAACAAAGCAAAGACACCCGAACACCCTTAGATGACTTAAGACTGGCTTCTCGTTGTTTAGAACTTCAAACGGAGCTTTGTCATCCAGAACTCTGGTGGGTGTCCTGTTGATCAGATAGCAGGCAGTCATCACTGCATCACTCCAAAATCTTTTGGGAACGTTTGACTGGAACATGATTGACCTAGCCACCTCCATAAGATGCCTGTTCTTCCTTTCAGAAACTCCATTTTGTTGGGGTGTGTAAGGGCAGCTGGTTTGATGAAGGATCCCATGTTGAGCTAGATGTTGCTTGAATGCCAAGCTCGTATATTCCCCACCATTATCTGACCTGAAAATCTTAATCTTGGCATGGTAATGGTTAATCACATAAGCCTGAAAGTTTCTAAATGCATCAAGAACTCTATCCTTAGTTTGAATCAGTGTTATCCAGGTGTATTTTGATTTTTCATCAATGAAAGTTACAAAATATCTGTAATTATCTCTAGATAAACAAGGAGCAGTCCAAACATCTGAATGCACAAGATCAAAACACTTTTCATAAAGAGTATTAGACTTTGGAAAAACTGCCTTACAATGTTTACCCAAGATACATGCTTCACATTCATTATTCTTATACATGACACCTGGTAACATTAAACTTAGGGCTCTAACATGAGGGTGACCTACTCTAGCATGCCACAATGCATCATTATTCAACACAGAAGTAGAACTAAACGAGTATTTCAAATCAGAACAAGGGGCAGTGTCTTCAAGCATATAAAGATCTCCTTTGGTTACTCCCTTTCCGATCAACTTATGGCTCTCAATATCCTGAAACTTCACATCATTAGGACTGAATATGACATTACAATGCAAATCAGTGGTGCATCTCTTAACTGATAACAAATTAGAAGTGAACTCAGGCATATAAAACGCTTTAGACTCCTTATCAAATAGATTCAACTTGCCAATTCCTCTTATTGCTATCCTATCACCATTAGCAATCATTACATGACCATGAGCCGGTTCTATGTCTTTTATCAGTTTATTATCACTAATCATATGGTGAGAGGCTCCTGAATAAACTACAAGCGGTTTACTGGTGTTATAAGCATGATAGGAACTAGGCGAGTTCTGTTCTAAATGATCAATGTCTTTAAGCAGTCTAGATGCATCCTTATGAGAGTCATTTTCATCTTTCAAGTGATCAGGGATACTAGACAACCTATAAGCAGCATAGGAATACCCTAGAGGGTTACCGGATACATTACCATTCTCCTTGAGAGCTTTGATGAGGGCATCAATGTCTGACCTCCTGATCAGCTCATGATCCATGCTCTTCAAGGAAGTGTGCTGAGAAGTCAAGGCCTTTCCTTCCCCTTAACGAGTGGTTGGACCTGCTCCAGCTGAACCACCAGCTTCACTTGTCTCGGTTGAAAGGTGGGCTCTTGCATCACATTCCTTCATGAACTTTGCTGGGTTGAGAAGAGGGTGGAGTATCCAGCACTGGCTCCTTTTATGACCCGGCTTCTTGCAGTGATCACAGTTGCCTCCAAACCTCCTATCTTCACCACCTCTTCTTTCATCAGGCCTGAACATGGCTCTGTTAGCCTGAACAGCCTCGGCTTTGTTGGCCAGGGAAAGCTCCCCCTTTCCACCAAACAACCCCAAGGACCCTTCCTCCTTCTGGATCTGAGCACACACTTCCTCCAAAGTTGGAAGCTTTGGTGACCTGAGTATGTGCTTAATCAGATCGTTGAAGGCCGGATTCAGAATCAACATCAACCCAAACACCT
Organism: Moricandia arvensis; assembly: GCA_905132765.1. NCBI lineage: Eukaryota > Viridiplantae > Streptophyta > Magnoliopsida > Brassicales > Brassicaceae > Moricandia > Moricandia arvensis. Next base: position 30,230 of record CAJHQP010005186.1, on the reverse strand, counting down.
GATCTTGTTCACGCCTCTCCATGAGTGTTGGATTTTCACCAGAGTATGTGGATCTGGGTTTGTGTGTGATGAACAAGCCTTTAAGGCAATGATGAACACGAGATGATGAAGAGAAAGGGTTCTGGTTTACTTGTGTTTACTTGAATCAGAATCAGAGAGTATGAGAGACTTAGAGAGATTAAAGAGACTAAGAAAGAGAGAGACTTAAGAAGGATTCGATCCAAGAACTACAAGCTTTTTATTTCTGGAAGTGGAGAGGGGTTTTCCCCCTTACTCCCCTTAATCTTTACACTTGACAGAGATACAATATATATAGAGAAATGGAGAGGCTAAACTCGTTTAAAACCCTAAGGAGACTAAGCATGTGGAGTCAACAAGAGTCTTGGCGCCTGGTTTGAAATACTAGGCTGAGAATGCTCACATGCTTGGGACAGGCTGTCAAAGAGCTCTTCCTTTGCTTTTAGGCGAGTGGATAAGGTTATCCACAATGCTCTTCCTTTTGGTAAGTGGATAACCTTATCCATAAACAGTCACTAAGCCTTGGCACCTTCCTGGAAGTTTCCTTGCCTTCCCTTCCTTATCTTGGACGAGAATATACCAAAGGATCTTCTCCTTTCTTCACATGCAAGGTATTTTAGACTTGGGAGACAAGTCTTGGCAGTTTAGGGTTGTACGGCCAGATATCAATATCCTGGTCCATCCTCTTCGTGCCCTAACTTGCCCAAGACTCAAAACCATTCCATAAGTTCAAATGGTCGAGTATACATGTTTCTGGGTCGAGGTTGGTCCGTACGGATCCGTACAGTCAGTACAGTCCGTACAGTCCGTACGGATCCGTACAGTCCGTACACCTCACCCAAACATAGACCATTTGATCCCTTCTCTTCACCACAGCTTCCCAAGGTCTTCCTTAGACTTATCCTTGATGTTTCATAGACTCTTGTACACTTAACAGCTTCCCACAGCCTTCTTAATACTCCTTGTACAAGATCTATTCAACCCACTCTATCTTCTTTCACTCCATCTCATCTCTCTCTCTTGTTCATTGTCATCTCTTCAAGTTAACACTCCCCCTCAAGCTTGACTCTAGTGATCCTAAGTCAAGCTTGGAACCTTGAAGTCACTCCTCATTAAAAACCTTATGAGAGAAAACCCTCCTTAGGGATAAAACCCTCATAAGGAAAAGAGTAAGCTCCTTCAAGGCCTAGGGATTGGCCAGTGAGTTCTTTGTGTCTCAACCAGTGTGGTGGTCACAAAGAACTCTGGATCATGGCCCTCACTGTGGTGCAAGTCTGGACCGACTCTCATTGCACACCACTACCTCTTCTTCAGCTCATCTAGCTCATCTCATACTGATCTTGGTCTCTCCCCCTTTCACCCAACTTCTTGTTGGGTTAAGTGCTCGGATTACCAGATACAACTCCATCTTCATACTCAGCCTTGGTTGCTTCTTCTTCTTGAATAACTACCAAGGACTCCATCTTCACAGATCATTGAAGCTTCTCAATACTCCCCCTCAAGCTTGACCATGTGGAACAAGTCAAGCGTGGAAGGACAGCTTCATGATCTTGATCAACACACCACTGCCCACTCCTTTATGATCTCGCCACCTTGAATGGAATGCTGGAAGATACCTCAGCTAACTCTTCAACCTGAAATCTTTAGAGAAAAAAACAGAGAATAGGGAGAATAAAGAGAATAGAGAGAATGGAGAGAATACTCAGTTTCTTATTCTCATATTCGTGGCTTTACAAGAGTTTTAAAGACGGATAGAAGAGAGAGAGAGAGAGAAAAACATAAGTGCATGACAGCTGTTTTCCAGCAGATCTAGTTTTGAATTTCAAACTGCCTGAGTCTTCTTCAAGTCTTCTTCCTCTCTTCTCTTGATCTCTTCTTGGTATTAATGTCTTCATGTACTCACTTATTTCAACACTCCCCCTCAAGCTTGACCATGTGGAACAAGTCAAGCTTGGAATGCCATGAGATCTTCCTCATTAAAAACCTTACCAAAGAAAACCTTCTTTAGGGATAAAACCTTGATAAGGAAAAGAGTAAAGACCTCATGACGAGGGGATCAGTTGTTTGGAGTAAGATCAATGAGTCCCAACCTTGAAAGGATGGACTCCATTGTCTTTAATCTCGCAGCCTTGGTGAACACATCCGCAAGTTGATCCTCGCTCCTTGTATAGCATGGCAATGTCACTCCTGAGACAATCATCTGCCTCACCTTATGACAATCAACTTCTATGTGCTTAGTTCTCTCATGGAAGACTGAGTTAGATGCAATATGAATTGCTGCTTGATTATCACAATGTATTGTCATAGGAGAGGTGTGTTCAATCTCCAGATGCTTGAGAATACCTTTGATCCATACCAGCTCATTTGTCAGCTTCAACATAGCTCTATACTCCGCCTCAGCACTTGAGCAGGAGATAACCTTTTGCTTCTTACTCTTCCAAGTAACCAGGTTTCCTCCAACGAATGTACAATACCCAGTAGTTGATTTCCTATCCACTCTATCTCCTGCCCAATCAGCATCACAATACCCAACTACTTCTGTACTGCCATTACATCCCATCCAAACTCCTTGTCCAGGAGTTCCACTCAAGTACCTCAGTATCCTATCAACCATTTTCCAGTGATGGACCTTTGGAGCCTCCATATGCTGACTTACTTGATTCACTGCAAAGCATATATCTGGTCTTGTGATAGTCAAGTATATCAGTTTTCCTACCATCTTCCTGTAAAGTTTAGCATCCTCAAACAGTTGTTTTTCTTCAATCTCCCCCTCAAGTAAAACCTTGTACCCCTCTTCAAGAGGTGTCTTGGCTGTCTTTCCTCCAAGCACGCCAGCTCCCTTTACCATATCTAGAGTATACTTCCTCTGATTCATGAACAGACCCTCCTTAGATCTGCATATCTCAATACCCAAGAAGTACTTCATCTCCCCCAAGTCCTTGATATCAAACACAGACTTGAGAAAGTCTTTAGTGGCTTGAATCCCTGCCTTATCATTCCCTGTGATGATCAGATCATCCACGTACACCAGAATAACAATGATCCCTGAAGGTCCTGTTAAGGTGAAGAGAGTATGGTCTAATTCAGACTTCCTGAAGCCTCTTCCATTCAGAGTAGTGCTTAGCTTCCTATACCATGCCCTTGGTGATTGTTTCAGCCCATATATAGCCTTCTTCAATCTCAAAACATTTCCTGGCTTTACTAGATACTCAAAACCAGGAGGAGGATGCATATATACTTCATCCTCAAGCTCTCCTTGCAAGAAAGCATTCTTCACATCCATCTGCCACAAATCCCACTCCAAATTGGTTGCAACTGATAGGATGATTCGAACTGTATGTAGCTTGGCAACAGGAGCAAATGTGTCAATGTAATCTTCTCCATAGGTTTGTGTAAACCCTCTTGCTACCAATCTGGTCTTCTTCCTATCAACCTTTCCATTTGCCAGATACTTGATTGTGAAGATCCATCTACTAGTCACAGCCTTCTTCCCTTCCGGTAGTTCACTCTCATACCAAGTGTCATTCTTGATCATTGCATCCCTTTCACTGCCCACTGACTCTCTCCATTCCTTGTCCTTCATAGCTTCCTCATAGGATCTTGGAATGTCACTTTCATCCAGATTACACATAAACACCATGTGTTCTTCTGGATACTCTGCAAAGGAACACACAGCTTGAGAAGGATGCTTCACAGCCTGGGCATTGTAGTACACTCTCGTGTTTACCCAGTTGGAAGGATCCTTTCTCTCCCTAGTGCTTCTTCGCAGAGGCTGAACCTCTTCTTGAGTTTCTTCTTGAGTTTCTGTTTCTGGCATCCTATTCTTCAACCTTTCACTCCTCCGCAATGGCTGAACTTGAGTCTGATCCTCTGCTTCTGTATCATTAACCTCCTCTGGGTCATGATATTCTTCCTGCTCATCTTCACTTGACTGAGCCACATCTTGATCATGATGTGCTGAATCCTCTTGGTGCTGCTCTTGCACACTTGATTCAGATTCACTCCCCCTCTCATGATCAAGAGGGATTATTCTTTCAGCTTCTCTAACCTGATCAGAAGGAGTGTTCCTTCTTATCTCCTGATTCTGGGACATGTCTATCCCAAGCTTCTCCAATAGGTTCCTCAGATTCACTGCCTTATTCTCTGGTTCATTAGACATATCCTCTAGGTCCTTCCAGTTCTTCTCCTCATAATACCCCTTTGTTTCCATGAACTTCACATCCCTGGATACCAATACTCTCCTTGTTACTGGATCATAGCACTTATATCCTTTTTGGGTTACTGAGTACCCAATGAACATAGCTCTAGTGCTCTTTGCATCCAGCTTGTTTCTCTGTTCTCCAGGAACCAAGACATAGCATAGACTCCCAAAGACTCTCAGATGATCTATGTAAGGCTTGGTCTTGTTCAACACTTCATATGGAGACAGATTCTTCAGTACCTTGGTTGGGATCCTATTGATGAGATAGCAAGCAGTCTGAACAGCATCACTCCAGAAACGCCTAGGGACATTGGTGTGGTACATCATGGATCTAGCAACCTCCATCAAGTGTCTATTCTTCCTTTCAGCAACCCCATTCTGCTGTGGCGTGTAGGGACAGCTGGTCTGATGCACTATTCCATGCTTATCCATGTGATTCTTGAAGGCATGACTGGTGTATTCACCTCCATTATCAGACCTTAGTACCTTCACAGTAGCATTGTAATGGTTAGTAACATATGCTTGGAAGTTTATAAAGGCATCCAGAACTCTATCCTTAGATGGAAGCAAAGTGATCCAAGTGTATTTAGACTTTTCATCAATGAATGTCACAAAATACTTCTGATTGTCCCTAGACACACATGGGGATGTCAACACGTCAGAGTGAACTAGATCAAAGCAGTTCCCATTTATAGTTTCAGATGCTGGGAAAACAGTCCTACAGTGCTTCCCTAATATGCAAGCCTCACACTCTAAATGATTGAATGATAAAGCAGGAAGAATCAGTTCTATTGCTCGAGTATGAGGATGACCCAACCTAGCATGCCAAGTAATGCTTTCAATCCTATCAGTAGCACTACTTAAACAAACAGAGTTAAAGGGTTTAGAGAGCTTAGTTGTGTGAAGGTGGTAGAGCTCATTTTTGATATCTCCTCTACCAATAACTTGTCCAGACTCCAGGTCTTGAAACTCCACCTCATTTGGCCTGAAGACAACTTGACAATTAAGGTCCAGTGTTGCCCTCTTCACAGATATCAAATTGGATGTAAACCTAGGCAGGTAGAAAGCAGCTGAATCCTTCTCAAACAGTTTCAAGTTTCCTATCCCCTCTATTGGAATCTGATCACCATTGGCTATCTTAACACTTCCTGTAGTGGCTTTAATGTCACTCATCAAGCTCCTATCACTGATCATGTGATGCGTTGCTCCAGAGTCAATGATGATAGGCTTAGTGATCTCTTCATTAGCATTGGACTGTCTGCTGCGCTTCTTGGCAGTGACCAAGGCTTGGATTTCCTTTATGTATCCTTCCCATTCCTTCCTGGTAACGAAACCATCAGCTCCTGTTGTCTCCTGATGTCTCATATCCACTTTCTTCTCCACTGAGCTACCCATGTAGGCAGAGTAAGAGCACTCTCCTCTAATCATCTGTTGCACAGCTTTCTTGGCCATTTTGACCTCCATATCTCCTTTTAACTGACCAGCCTTTCTACTCTTCCTTTGAGTATTTTTCCTTCTGATCCAAGTCATGGAAAGTCTCCTCAGCCTTCCCTTCTTGCATCTTGCACCATTCCAAATCAAAGTTTGTTTCTTGTTCTTCTTACACATCTCATGTGTATGCTGAACAATCTTCTGGAGTTCTTCCTTTCTTTTTCTCAGATTGGATCTACTCCCATAAGCTGTTACAATCTCACCCCTTGTACTGATTTCTTGAACAGCTCTTTCTTCATACTTCAGACTCCACGCCTGACCTTCTTCTGTAGCCATTTCTCTTAAAGGTTTCTCCTTTACATGACTTCTCCACAGCATACAGCTTCCCAAAGCTGCCTTTGCCCATCTGGACCAGATTCCACCATTTTCCTCTTCAGTCTTCACTGAAAAACTAGATCTTTGCTTTCTTTCACTGTTGAGACTGGTTGTCTTCATCAGAAAGACTTGACCAAACCCAGAACGCCAAAAGCACTCAAGAACACCAAGAACTCTCAAGAACACCAAGAACACTCAAGAAAGAACCCAGATTTTTCGAAAAAGAAAAAAAACAGATCTGGAAAAGCTTGAGTCTTTATGAAGCTGAAGAACACTCGAGTTTCAAATCCAGGAAAGGTTGAGACTTTGAGATGAATCGACCAGAAAAGACTTTAGATCTAGTGAAAGAAAGCTTCAAATTTCAAACTTTCCTTGAATCTCTAGAAAGTTTCAACCTTTACTGTTAAATGAAGAACACACACCCACATTATCAGTAACCAGGCTCTGATACCATGAAATCTTTAGAGAAAAAAACAGAAAATAGGGAGAATAAAGAGAATAGAGAGAATGGAGAGAATACTCAGTTTCTTATTCTCATTTTCGTGGCTTTACAAGAGTTTTAAAGACAGATAGAAGAGAGAGAGAGAGAGAAAAACATAAGTGCATGACAGCTGTTTTCCAGCAGATCTAGTTTTGAATTTCAAACTGCCTGAGTCTTCTTCAAGTCTTCTTCCTCTCTTCTCTTGATCTCTTCTTGGTATTAATGTCTTCATGTACTCTCTTATTTCAACACAACCACCTCACTTCAGAAGCCGCATTGTAGAGTCACCTTCTTCTTCACACAGCCAAGAGTGCTCTGACCACTCTCTTGTCTAGACTCGCCAATGTCTAAACCCGGATGGCTCCATCTTCTATTCCTGGTGCAATGGTGAGGAGGAACCAGGTCTTGAACTTAGATCATCAGGTAGCTCACTCAAGTCCCCACCTCAAGCTTGAATTGAGTCTAGGTTCAAGCTTGAAAGTGAGCCTGAATGAGCATACAAACCAGGAGCACACCACCCCAACAGCTGCGCTTAAACCACTGGTCCACCTCCATGTCTTCAGCTTCAAGTACCCTTCAGGTCACCGGCCTCCTCAAGCTTCAGTGATGACCTTCTCTTCTTGTGTGCCTTGAACCAGGAGGTCAACAACCTTCATGGTCTGCGCTTCTTATAACCGGCTACTACACCAAGAACCTTCCCATTGCCCCACACAATGGACCAAGCCTTCCTCTTGTTCCGGATTGGTGTTGAACAAGAGACACTCCATGTGAACCTGAAACAACACTCAAACTCCACACAAGATAAGACACATTTGCATTGGGATCAAACCTTGACTAATCATCAAGTTTGATCACCAATGTCACAAGCTTTGCACTTAGACAGCATCTCATTATCATTGAGATCCATCTAATGCAAGCTTACCACTCTCTAAATGCTATCACAAAGCACTTAGGCAACCATTCCTTGCCTTAAACGACCCTTAGACATCAGTCTAGGTGTCTCAACCTTAAGGCAGCCCCAATGACAAGAGTATGCAACAGCCTTAACCCATTTACTTCATGAATGCAAAACAGATTAGATACAACTATCTATCATCCTAGCAAGACATTCATAAGAACAGAGACTAAGCATCAATGCCATTTCCAAACACCAGACCCAAATGCTTTACTTTAATCAGTTTCTATTCATGTATGCAAGCAGATTCAGAACATGCTATCTAATATCATGTCAAGCAACACTTAGAACTGGAGCAAGCACTTTAAAACACTCAACCATTCAAAACGAGTCATCTAAACATCCTGGGATAGATTCTAAACTTCATATCTAGCAATCTTAAATCTGTATTTGATATCAAGGATCTTGGAGAGCTCAAGTACTTTCTTGGTATTGAAGTGTGCAGATCCAAAGAAGGATTGTTTCTTTCTCAAAGGAAGTATGCTATGGATCTGTTGAGTGAGGCAGGAAATCTTGGAGGAAGACCAGCAAAAACACCCCTTGAAGAGGGTTATAAAGTACTGCGAGAGGGGGAGTTTGAGAACACTCCATTTGATGATGTCAAGAAGTATAGAAGAATGGTGGGAAAACTCATCTATCTGACCATCACAAGACCAGACATCTGCTTTGCTGTGAATCAAGTGAGTCAACACATGCAGGAGCCTAAGGTACACCATTGGAACATGGTTGAGAGGATATTAAGATATCTGAGGGAAGCTCCAGGTCAAGGTGTATGGATGGGTTGCAATGGAAGCATAGAGATTGTGGGATATTGTGATGCTGATTGGGCTGGAGACAGAGTTGATAGGAGATCAACAACCGGCTATTGCACCTTTATTGGAGGAAATTTAGTCACATGGAAGAGCAAGAAGCAGAAAGTGGTATCTTGCCCAAGTGCTGAGGCAGAGTACCGATCTATGAGGAAGCTAACTAGTGAACTCATATGGATCAAGGGACTGCTAAGGGACTTGAGTATAGAGATCACTACACCTATGACAATGCATTGTGATAATCAGGCGGCTATACACATTGCATCAAACTCAGTCTTCCATGAGAGAACAAAACATATAGAAGTGGACTGCCACAAGGTGAGACAAGCAGTGGAACAGCAAGTGATACTTCCATGCTATACAAGAAGTGAAGATCAACTGGCTGATATATTCACTAAGGCAGCCAGCAGCAAGGTTTGTGAGTTCATTCATCCTAAGCTTGGACTCATAGACCTTTCATGTCACTGATCCTCTTGCCATGAAGTGTTCTACTCTTTTTCCTTTGCTTGGTTTTTATCCCATGAGGTTTTGCTAGGCTAAAGGTTTTAATGAGGGAATGCTTCATGGTTTCCAAGATTGACTAGTCCCTATGGTCAAGCTTGAGGGGGAGTGTTGACATGAAGTAATTAATGACAAAGAGATGAGAAGCTAGAAAGAGGAGCATCCAAGATGAAGAAGAAAATTGGACCATACAGTCTCTGACCTAACTTAGGGTGCAAGGAAAGAAATAGAGGGAAGTTGACCAGAAACTTATTCAAAGGGTCTGGAGCACATATTTCCTTGTCCAGAAGCAGAGAGAGACGTTGGGAGGAAGAGTCACATGTCTGATCTGGTCTGGTGAGGCAGAGAATCAATTGGGGACCAGTTAGGAGCTGTCACTTTCACTTCAGCTGCAAGAGCCCTTTGTCTTGTTCTCTCTCATTTGTTTATTGTATTTCCTTGTCAACTTGCATCTGTGTATTCTGTCTATTTAAATACTGTAAGCAGACATAATTAATCTAAGGAAACCATTTCTCTCCTTCTCTCTCTTTTACAATTTCGAAATCTCTCTCTCTCTCTTGTTCTTCATGTTCTTCATTCTCCAGCAATAAACTCTCTCTAAAATCTCTCTTTCTAACATTACACACCTCAACAAAATGGTGTGGCGAAAGAAAGAACAGACACCTCATGGAGGTGGCAAGGTCGATGATGTTCCAGGCCAATGTACCTGGTACGGCCCTGGAATGGCTGTAACTCCCTGGATCTCTTGTAGGTGGGTAAATCCTTTGATAATCCTTGCAAACAGAGAATCAAGGACTCAATCTGCTTCAAGGCTTGTGGATCGATGTGGGACACAAGAGAGTTGGCACGTCTCCTGATACTCCAAGGCTTCTGATCTGGATATGACACACCAAAACAGAGAACCCACGCTGGATGTTACTCACCAGCAAGTCTCAACTCGCCAAAGCAAAAGAAGAGATGAAGAAAACGTTTGTTTCTGCTAAAAAACTTGATTGATTCATTATTCAGCTGACTGCGTACAATATATAAAAGAAAACACGAAATCCCTATCCTAAACCAAATTGGTTTTGGTTTTGTCTAACCCTAACCCTAAACCCAATTGAAATTGGTTTACAAAACCTAATCCTAATTGGTTTTGGTTTACCCTGGTTAATCCCAAAACGAAATTGCCTTTGGTTAAAATTAAAACATTACAATCCCTTAAACAATCAGAGATTAAACCAATGGTTTAGTTCCCTTTCCTTCTTGGTTAACTCCTCTTCTCTTTCCACGCCAAAAGTAAGTGTAGAAGGTGTTGGTTCTGAGCTTTGGCCATTGATCTTGTGACTGGTCCAGTTGAGAAGCTAATGCGTTCTCCATCAAGCTAGCACGTCCATCTGATTGTTGAAGGTGATCCACCTTGCTTATCTCCTGCTTAGTTTGTTCTCCACGTCCATACTGATTCATGAGCATTCCATGACTACCAGAGGCCACATCAAGTCTCTTATCCTTCTCTCTGTCTAATACCTCATAAACCATTCCAATGAGACAATGAAACTGCCCATTCAGCCAAGCTTTAATCAGCAGATTAGCTAGCCAATACGTTGTATCCCATGACTTGAGTTTGAGCCTGCTCAGGATCACACCATACTCTCTCCCTTCAAAAGGATTTGTCCTCAAATCCAAGTCTTGTAAGATGATAGAACCATGATCATCTCGTGGATCAAATACCCAGCATTGCAGTTCTCTTCCATTCCTCAGCATACTCCTGGAACCTTGCTCAATCAACTCCAAACTCCTTGCCCTTTCAATCACGCTTTGGTCCATGTCTTTACACACACAAACCTCTTCTCCTGGTTTGAATACAAAGTGCTGCAATCCTTTCACGTGCCTTAGATGTATCTCATTGCAAACAGAACTTAGAGCAAGCAGTTTCTCCTCTTTAACAACAACAAGTTTCTGTTTTGCTCTTCTAAGCTGGTTCTGATCAATTATGGATCTGATAAAAAACGTGTTACCTGCTGACTCTCTTCTCTTATCACAGCAGCTACTTAGGATCACACCATCCTCTCTCCCTTCAAAAAGATTTGACCTCAAATCTTGTTCTTCAGGAGTGAAGAAACCTTGCAGATCAAGCTTGTATGAAACTGCTTTCTGAGCCAGATTGTTGTTGTGCCTTCTACTAACACTCAAGCTTCCTCCTGGTTCAAAAACGACTTGCTGCAAGCCCTTAACAACTCTCAGATGCTCCAATAAGCTGGACTGGAAGTATAAAGTAGACCAGGTCAGTAAGCTACAAATTAAAGACTGAAAGCTTTCACCTTGATCAATCACAGCAAGCGCCAATTCATGAGTTGTAGATGACTCTCCAAGCACTTTTTCTTCTTGTTTTCTTTGATCAGGCACGAGCTCACACAATACTCGTATGTGTACTTCCTTATCAGCTGCAGACGTGGGTAAAGGATTCTCTGGTGGTGAGTATGGCAGTGCAGTTTCCTCCCATTGAAAACCAGGTATGTACCTAAAACTCAATGCTATTTTGAGCTCATCCCAAGTTTCCAGTTGTTCTTCTTCATACCAGCGTGCTTCTTCCTCTGCCCTCCACCATGCCTTAGCCTCACCTCTCAGTAGACTAATAGCAAAGGCTAAACTTTCCTGTGAAGGTATTTGATTCTGCAGGATAAAGTTGTCTATGCCTACAGCCCATGATATAAAAGCTGTGGGACATCTTCCTCCAACAAAGACCTCAGGTATAATCATGGTGGCGTGTGTGGTGTCAACCAGGCTCCTAGGGTTTGTTGATTTTGTTGTCGTGGTAGTTTCTCTTCTCTGTCACTCTTCTCCTCTTCCAAACGAAGTTGGTGGTAGATCAGCTACCAAAGAGACAAAAATCGTGTGCAGTTGATGAAACCTGATTAGGATCTCTTACCCTAACCTTCAAGAGGCTCTGATACCACTTGGTACGGCCCTGGAATGGCTGTAACTCCCTGGATCTCTTGTAGGTGGGTAAATCCTTTGATAATCCTTGCAAACAGAGAATCAAGGACTCAATCTGCTTCAAGGCTTGTGGATCGATGTGGGACACAAGAGAGTTGGCACGTCTCCTGATACTCCAAGGCTTCTGATCTGGATATGACACACCAAAACAGAGAACCCACGCTGGATGTTACTCACCAGCAAGTCTCAACTCGCCAAAGCAAGAGAAGAGATGAAGAAAACGTTTGTTTCTGCTAAAAAACTTGATTGATTCATTATTCAGCTGACTGCGTACAATATATAAAAGAAAACACGAAATCCCTATCCTAAACCAAATTGGTTTTGGTTTTGTCTAACCCTAACCCTAAACCCAATTGAAATTGGTTTACAAAACCTAATCCTAATTGGTTTTGGTTTACCCTGGTTAATCCCAAAACGAAATTGCCTTTGGTTAAAATTAAAACATTACAATCCCTTAAACAATCAGAGATTAAACCAATGGTTTAGTTCCCTTTCCTTCTTGGTTAACTCCTCTTCTCTTTCCACGCCAAAAGTAAGTGTAGAAGGTGTTGGTTCTGAGCTTTGGCCATTGATCTTGTGACTGGTCCAGTTGAGAAGCTAATGCGTTCTCCATCAAGCTAGCACGTCCATCTGATTGTTGAAGGTGATCCACCTTGCTTATCTCCTGCTTAGTTTGTTCTCCACGTCCATACTGATTCATGAGCATTCCCTGACTACCAGAGGCCACATCAAGTCTCTTATCCTTCTCTCTGTCTAATACCTCATAAACCATTCCAATGAGACAATGAAACTGCCCATTCAGCCAAGCTTTAATCAGCAGATTAGCTAGCCAATACGTTGTATCCCATGACTTGAGTTTGAGCCTGCTCAGGATCACACCAGTACCAAAGAAGTTCTGGAGTGATGCAGTGTCTACAGCATGCTACTTGATCAACAGAACACCAACCCGGATCCTTGAAGACAAGTCTCCTTTTGAGGTCTTGAACAGGTATAGACCAACCTTGGATCATCTTAGAGTCTTTGGTTGTCTATGCTTTGTGTTAAGACCAGGGGAGTTGAGGAACAAATTAGATGCAAAAAGTACCAAGGGGATGTTCATAGGGTATTCACCAACTCAAAAGGGGTACAAATGCTATGATCCGGTCACAAGGAGGGTACTGGTGTCAAGGGAAGTAAAGTTTGTTGAAGAAAGAGGGTATTATGAAGAGAAGAATCAAGCAGAACTGAAGGATCTTGCATCAGATAAGGCGGCCAACCTAAGGATAATACTGGAAGGTCTTGGGATTAATCTGTCTCAAGAGCCAAGGAATGGAGGAGGACAACCTCAAGGTCCCCCCAATACAAATGAAGAAGATCAGGGTCCCCACTTTGACCATGAGGGGGGAAATGAACCTGAAGAGAATACTCAAGAAGAAGGAGAATAATCAGGTTCTCATGATCAAAGTGTGGAGCAACAAGAGCAAGAAGAAGGACAAGGATCAGTGAATGATGAAGAAGGACAAGATCAAGAACTGGAAGTTGAGCAACAAGAGCAACAACTGAGAAGAAGCACTAGGTGTAAGAAAATGAAGAACAAGCTTAAGAACAGAGAGAGAGAGAGAGTTGAATCCGTGAGAGAGAGAGAGAGAGAGTGATTTTCGTGTGCAAGAGAGAGAGAGTAAGAAGGAACTCTTTTCCTTAATTTTCAAATGCTTACAAGAGGATTATTAATAGCCTAAGGCTTAACTTAATGGGGAACAAGACAGAAAATAAAGTGGAGACAAAGGTAAAAGTGTGTTTGGTCTCCAACAGCTAGATTCTCATTTGAATTTGAATTCAAATGCAAATCTGATATTCAAGACTGTTCAAGACCGTTTCCTTGTCATTGGGAGAGTTCCCACACGTGCTTATACTTAGGCAGATCAGATGCTTGCCTTAGACTCCAAGTTAGGTCACTCAGAAGTTCTACTTGTCTTGCAAGTCACTTTTGAAGACTAGGTTGTACAGAGAGACTTGTTCTTCAAGTTAACAACCAGTTAACTCAACTGCGGCTTAATTCAAATTCATCTGTTTCCCTCTAGCTTCTTATCTCAACAACCAGATGTTAATCTGATCTTTATTTCATCCTTTTTATGTCTGTGTCAATACTCCCCCTCAAGCTTAGCCATATGATATGGTTAAGCTTGGAACCATGAAGACACCCCTCGTTAAAACCTTTGTATGGAAAAACCCAATGGGACAAAACCATACAAAGGAAAAAGAGTAGGTGCTTCATAGTTAAGAGTTTTATGATCTAGACAAGTCTATGAGTCCCAACCTTGGATGGATGAACTCACAGACTTTGGTGCTTGCTCCTTTGGTGAAGATGTCAGCTAGTTGATCTTCACTTCTTGTGTAGCAAGGTAGTATGATTTGCTGCTCCACTGCTTGCCTCACCTTGTGGCAGTCTACTTCAATGTGTTTGGTTCTTTCATGAAAAACTGAGTTGCTGGCAATGTGAATGGCAGCCTGGTTGTCACAATGCATTGTGATGGGTGATGTTGTCTCGATTCCCAAGTCCCCAAGCAACCCCTTGATCCATATCAACTCATTGGTGAGCTTTCTCATAGCTCTATACTCTGCTTCAGCACTCGAACATGATACAACCTTCTGCTTCTTGCTTTTCCAAGTTACCAAATTGCCTCCAACGAATGTACAATACCCGGTAGTTGATCTCCTATCAACCCTATCTCCTGCCCAATCAGCATCACAATATCCAGTGATCTCAGTGCTTCCATTGCAGCCCATCCAAACACCTTGACCAGGAGATTCCCTTAGATACCTTAAGATCCTTTCCACCATATTCCAGTGATGAACTTTAGGAGCTTGCATATGCTGGCTGACTTGGTTCACAGCAAAACAGATGTCTGGTCTCGTAATGGTTAAGTAGATTAGTTTTCCAACCATTTTCCTATAGAGACTGACGTCTTCAAAGGAGCCATCTTCAGACTCCCCCTCACGCAATACTTTGTACCCTTCCTCAAGAGGAGTTTTGGCTACTCTTCCTCCAAGCTTTCCTGCCTCATTTAAAATATCAAGTGTGTACTTCCTTTGAGATAAGAAAAGCCCCTCTTTAGAGCGGCATATTTCAATCCCTAGGAAGTACTTTAGCTCACCCAAATCTTTGATATCAAATGTAGATTTAAGAAAAGTTTTAGTTGAGGTGATACCTTCCTTGTCATTTCCTGTGATGATTATATCATCAACATAGACCAGGATAACAACAATACCTTGCTGACCTGAGAGTGTGAACAGAGTATGATCTGCCTCTGACTTCCTAAACCCTCTTCCATTCAAGGTTGTGCTCAGCTTGTGATACCAGGCTCTAGGAGATTGTTTTAATCCATAGATAGCCTTCTTTAGCCTCAATACGTTTCCTGGTTTTACCATGCTCTCTAGACCAGGAGGAGGATGCATATACACTTCATCTTCTAATTCACCTTGAAGGAAGGCATTCTTGACATCCATTTGCCATAGATCCCATTCCAAGTTGACTGCCAATGAAAGCACAATCCTTATGGTGTGAAGCTTAGCTACTGGTGCAAATGTGTCTAGGTAATCTTCTCCATAGACCTGAGTGTATCCCCTTGCCACAAGTCTTGTCTTCTTCCTCTCTGGTTTTCCATTTGCTAGGTACTTGATGGTAAAGATCAGACGACTTGTCACAGCTTTCTTGCCTTTGGGAAGCTCAGCTTCAAACCATGTATCATTCTTGATCATAGCATTGATCTCGTCTTCAACTGAGGTTCTCCATTCCTCCAGTTCCATTGCCTCTCCATAAGACCTCGGAATGTACTCTTTATCCAGGTTACTTATAAAGGCTTGGTGTTCTTGAGGATAATGTGCCATTGAGCAAGTCGCTTGTATTGGATGGGCTATTGCATTGCCGTTGAAGTATACTCTGGTGTTCTTCCAATTTGATGGGTGCTGTTTCACTCTGGTACTTCTCCTCAATGGTTGAATCTGTTGCTCTTCTACAACAGTTTCCACATGTTCCTCCTGATCTTGATCTTCCTCCTGATCTTGATCTTCCTCCCGATCTTGATCAGATTCTTGCAGTCCATCTTGATCATGTGCTGTTTCTAAATCATCCTCTTGTTGTGATTCAGATTCACTGCCCCTCTCAGGATCAGGATGGACTAGGTCGTCATTTGGTTCAGCTTCTCTGCTTTCTTCAGCGGCTGGGGAAGGAGAAGGTCTCCTTTGTTCCTCATTGTTTGAGGACGGACTGATGCCTAGATTTTCCAGTATGATTCTCAGGTTGCTTGCCCTATCAGATGATCCATGTGAGAGGTCCTTAAGATTTTCCCAACTCTTCTCATCATAGTATCCCTTTGATTCCACAAACTTGACATCTCTTGAGACCATTACTCTTCTTGATTCTGGTGAGTAGCACTTATACCCTTTTTGTGTATGGGAATACCCAAGAAACATGGCCTTAATACTCTTAGGTTCTAGCTTGTTTCTCTGTTCACCTGGTGTCAAGACATAGCACACACACCCAAACACACGCAAATGATCAATAGGAGGTTTTACTTTGTTTAATACCTGGAATGGAGAAGTATCTTGGAGGATTTTGGTTGGGATCCTATTGATTAGATAGCATGCTGCCACTACAGCATCTCCCCAAAATCTCTTAGGAACATTGGTGTGAAACATCATGCTTCTTGCAACGTCCATAAGGTGGCGATTCTTCCTCTCAGCCACTCCATTTTGTTGTGGTGTATATGGGCAGCTTGTTTGATGAATAATCCCATGCTTTGCTAGGTGGTGTTTGAAAGAATGGCTTGTATATTCTCCACCATTATCAGACCTGAAAATCTTTATCTTGGAATTGAAATGGTTAGTTACATAGTTTTGGAAGTTGATAAACGCTTCTAACACTCTATCTTTGCTTTGAATCAAGGTGAGCCAAGTATATTTTGATTTTTCATCTATGAAAGTAACAAAGTACTTATGGTTTTCTCTAGAAGCACAAGGTGCTGTCCACACATCAGAGTGAACAAGATCAAAGCAATTCTCATAGATAGTCTGAGACCTAGGAAAAACAGATTTGCAGTGTTTACCAAGAATACATGCCTCACAATTTTCATTTTTAAAAGATAGATTAGGTAACATCAATCCTAAGGCACGAGAATGAGGGTGACCCAGTCTAGCATGCCATAACACATCACTAGCTAAAACAGAAGCAGAATTAAAAGCACAAGTGAAATCTGATCTAAGCTTGGTGTCTTTGAGCACATACAACTCTCCATTGCTCACACCTTTTCCCAGCATCTTACTGGTCTTAATATCCTGAAAGCACACATCATTAGGACTGAAAATAACCTTGCAATTCAGATCATTAGTGGCTCTTTTAACAGATAATAAGTTAGATGTGAAAGTAGGCATGTAAAAAGCTTGAGACTCTTTATTAAACAGATTCAGATTTCCTATTCCCTCAATAGGTATTCTATCACCATTTGCAATCACTACACTACCTAGAGCTGGTTTGACATCACTAATGAGTTTAACATCCCTAATCATATGGTGAGATGCTCTTGAGTCAATTATCAAAGGTCTAGTAGTTGGTGATGCAGTGTGAATAGAATTTAAAGCATTAACACTAGTGTTACCAGAATTTGCATTGAGAGCCTTTATGAGGGCCTCAATGTCTGACTTGCGGATGAAGGCATCATCATTAGGAGGTTGAGGGATGGCCTGAGAGGTAGACCCAACCGCATGTGTTGTTGAGATCATGGCTCTCCCATCTTCTCCAATGCGCATAGAGACATTGGCTGACTGTGTGTCTTGAGCTCTTGCTTCATGAGCCCTGGTCTGATTGAACTTAGGCGGCCTAAGATGGGGGTGTAGAATCCAGCAGTTGTTCTTTGAGTGACCTTGCTTCTTACAATGCTCACAAGTCATGCGCTTATCCCCTCCTGGCTTAAAGTAAGCTTTGTTTGCTGAGGCAGTCTCCATCTTCTCAGCTTTGCTGGCCAGAGATAGTTCTCCTTTACCACCAAACAGCCCATCAGATCCTTGTTCTTTCTGTAGTTGAGCACACACATCATCCAGACTGGGCAGCTCCTTAGCTCTTAAGATATGTTTAATAACATCATTAAAAGTAGGATTAAGAGTCAGAAGCAACCCAAATACTTTGTCTTGCTCACGCCTTTCATTTAGGATTGTGGGATCAGTGGTGTTTGGCCTCAGCATCTCAAGCTCAGCCCACAATGTTCTGAATTTCCCAAAGTGCTTGTTGAAATCCATATCCTCCTGATGCAAGTTGTTGATGGCTCTTTTTACTTCAAACACTCTGCTGAGGTTTGAAGTGTTACCATATACCTTTTGTAAGGTATCCCATAACTCCTTTGCTGTCTCACAGTAGGAGTATGCCTCCATGATGTGGGTATCAAGAGAGCTTTGCAATCCGGACAGCACCATGAAATCCTCTTGAATCCATTTGCCTTCATCCATCACTACAACCACCTTGCCATCTTCTCCTTGGGTGATTTGCTTTGGTGCCTCACTGGAAGTGATGTGCTCCCATAAACCTCGACCCCCAAGGGCTGTCTTGGCCAATCTTGACCAGAGTAGATAGTTAAGACCTTTCAGAGTAACCGGAATAATCACCATCTTGTGTTGCTCCATCTTTTACTTCCAAAGGTTTAAGAAGAAATCGTCCAGAACTGTTTTTCTTACTTGCTGGATGAATGAAATTATGAGGTGAAAAAGAGAAAATAAACCGAACAAATGAAAGAGAAAGCTTAGAGAAGTAGATTTGCGGAAGAAAATTGGTGTTTAGGAGCTTGAATGCTCTGATACCATGTAAGAAAATGAAGAACAAGCTTAAGAACAGAGAGAGAGAGAGAGTTGAATCCGTGAGAGAGAGAGAGAGAGAGTGATTTTCGTGTGCAAGAGAGAGAGAGTAAGAAGGAACTCTTTTCCTTAATTTTCAAATGCTTACAAGAGGATTATTAATAGCCTAAGGCTTAACTTAATGGGGAACAAGACAGAAAATAAAGTGGAGACAAAGGTAAAAGTGTGTTTGGTCTCCAACAGCTAGATTCTCATTTGAATTTGAATTCAAATGCAAATCTGATCTTCAAGACTGTTCAAGACAGTTTCCTTGTCATTGGGAGAGTTCCCACACGTGCTTATACTTAGGCAGATCAGATGCTTGCCTTAGACTCCAAGTTAGGTCACTCAGAAGTTCTACTTGTCTTGCAAGTCACGTTTGAAGACTAGGTTGTACAGAGAGACTTGTTCTTCAAGTTAACAACCAGTTAACTCAACTGCGGCTTAATTCAAATTCATCTGTTTCCCTCTAGCTTCTTATCTCAACAACCAGATGTTAATCTGATCTTTATTTCATCCTTTTTATGTCTGTGTCAATACTAGGATCAGAAACCCTCCAACCAATTGGGTGAATACAAGAGTTTACTACAATGCTCAAGCAGTGGAGCATCCTTCTCGTGTCTCATGCTCTCTTGCTCACTACCCTGAAGATCATTGTGTGCTGATGGTTAACCTAGATCAGAGCTACATTCCAAAGTCTTATGATGAAGCTATGAAGGATAAAGAATGGAAGGAGTCAGTTGGTGCTGAAGCAAACGCCATGATCAAAAATGATACATGGTATGAGAGTGAACTTCCAAGAGGAAAGAAGGCAGTGTCAAGTAGGTGGATCTTCACCATCAAGTATCTTGCAAACGGGAAGATAGACAGGAAGAAGAGTAGACTTGTTGCAAGGGGTTTCATTCAGACTTATTGATGTGATCATGGACGGGATCACTAAGGAGAACAAGGAGAGTCTAGATGAGCCACATGAAGCCACATTGCACCAGCAGCCTGGTGATGATGCTCTAGCCATTCCTGAAGGTCCCATGACTCGTTCCAGAGTCAAGAAGCTTAAAGAGAATGTTGTTGGATTACTCACTTCACATCCACAACAAGAAAGTCTTGGACAAGGTCTGATCCGAGATGTCTTGATCACCATTCAAGCCATCTCTACATCAAGCTGAGTAAGTGTCTAGGCAAGACATGGGGTGCGTGCTCTTTTCCTTGCTTTTGGTTTTGTCCCACGAGGTTTCCGGAGGAAGGTTTTTAACAAGGCCACAACTTGTCTTCACATCACTTAGGCCCTATCTCGGTCCAAAGCTAAAGAAGTTTACATTTTATTTCATTTTAAAGCTTATGTTAAACTTAAACTATAGTTTCCTTTTTGCTTATTTCCGAAACCCTAGAGAGTATGTTCTCTGGTTTCTCCTTATTTAAACGGGTCTCTAAACCCTATTGTACTCATCCATCTTTTAATCAACGAGTTATCTTTCTTCTTGACAGCTCTCTCTCTAAGACAAGTTGTCGAGTTTCATCTGGTGTGTAATATCCAGGAACCTAAGGGTGTTTGCTTGGTGTGTTATATCCGAGTTATTCATCTAGGAGTATCAAGAGACCTTATCATCCCTCTTGTGCCACCAATCGATCCACTACAAGAAAACAGACACTTTACTTCGGCCTTTTTCCTTGTTAATTCGTCGTAATGTCACTGTTACGACGATTTAACAAGGAATCACTATTCGTTGTAAAACGCTCGTCGTAATGGACAATTCGTCGTAATATCCTCGTAACTGTTACGACGAAACTGTTTCGTCGTAAGGCAGAAGCGAATCGTTCATTGTAATTACCTAGTACATATTACGACGAATGTACATCGACTTCCTAGTAATTTCGTTGTAAAATATTACAACGAACATACAACGAATTCCTTGTAAATTAGTTGTAAATATTACGAGGACTATACAATATATTCCTTGTATTTTCCTTGTAAATGTTACGAGGACTTTACAACCTATTCCTTGTATATTCCTTGTAAATTTTACGAGGCTTTTAATTTGAATCTTTTTAATAATACGAAAATTAAATTAAAAAAAATATTTTAGAATAATTAAAATTTTAATAAATTTAAATCTGAAAAACTGAATTTATAAAAGTTATAAAATAGTATTTTAAATTTATAAATACAAAATAAAAATATTTAAATCTACGGGAGCTCGACATTGTCGAAGTAGTTGTTTGAGGTCTCGTTCCCTCCCGTAGAAGTTCCAGGCTCGTCCACAGGCGCTTGTCCGCTGAGATTCCGACGTCTCTCCTGCAGTGCTCTCTATAGAACCGTGTTTCCAACCGCCATGACGTCAAGAAGATCCTCGAGAGATTGCAAACGAACCTGCTGGTCGTCCACCTGAGCCTTCAACCGAGCATTCTCCTCATCCCGGCTAGAATAGTAAGACGAAGTAGCCTTTGGGACGTCATTGACGGATCCTATGCCCATCGTCCGCCCCTTCTTCTTTGGAGCCACCTTTTAAAACAAATATGTCGCGTATGGTGCAGATGGAGGGACAAGCAAATCCGGATGAACTCCGGCTGCTGGAGCAGGGTGTGGAGCCGGTGGAGGTGCTTCGTATGGAGGTGGAGGTGGGGCCATCGGCTGATGTAGAGGAGGAGCCCAAGATGCTCCCTGTGTCTCCGGAACTGCCTCCGGATCAGTAGAAGAGGATGGTGCTGAACTAGATGTCCCCGCTCTGGGAACAAACAACTCCGAATAAGTGGGACGTTTCCTAGGTGCCATCTGAATTTTAAAAAAAAAAATCTAATCAGGTTCTAAAAAATATAATTAAATTGTAATCACATAATCTAATCAGGTTTTAAAAAAAAATCTAATATTATGTTCCTTAATCTAACCACCTAATCTAATCACCTAAACTAACCACCTATTAACTACCTAACTAAAAAAAATTTAAAAAAAAGAAGAAGACATACCTTGGAAGAGAGATGAGGCAATTGGGAGGAATACACGAGCATTGCCTCGTGAATGCCTAGGGTATATATAGATTTCCTTGTCGTTGTAATGTCGTTGTAACATTACAACGAATATACCACGCGCGTGTTTTCATTTACTACGAATGTACCACGCGCGTGTTTTGCATTACGACGAATCTACAGGGAATCTTTTACGACGAATCTACATGGACCTGTTTACAACGACTTTACAAGGCCCAGTTACTACGAATGTACCAGGCCCGTGTTTTCTATTACGATGAATTTACTACGAATAAGGGTTCAAGCCCTGAAAATCGAATCCCTAAACCCCATATCACTTAACTCTATACATACTTCATCTCTTTCACTCACTCTACTTCATCTCTTTCACTTTATTTCTTCCACGTCCTTGCGGTTTGAATCGTGGTTTCTTGCAGAAACGACACTCTTCTAACTTCTCATCGTCCCTCCAGTAGATCATGCAGTTGTCGATGCAAACATCTATCATCTCCGAAGGTAATCCTAGACTATATACCAGTTTCTGAATCTCATAATAAGATTCAGCTGACACGTTGTCTTCTGGCAAATACTCTTTAAACAATTCAGCCCATGTATCCATGCAATTCTTAGGTAAATTATGATCTGTTTTAATATTCATCATCCTAGCTGCTAAAGACAATTTAGAGAGACCTTCTCTACAACCAGGGTATATTGGTTGATTTGCAGCAGCTAACATCTCATAAAACCTTTTTGCATCTAAGTTTGGTTCTTCAACAGTTTCACTTTCAGCAGCTATGGTTGTAGTAGTTTCAGGTAAAAATGCATCAGTAATCATGTCATGAACCCTATCATGATCTACCATTGGTTCCTCCTGATGGTAACTATATTCGTTATGCAGATGATATGGTTCTTGACTACTACCAGCATCCTGAAAATTACTATTACTACTACTAGCTTAATTTCCACCATAACCCTCTCCATGTTGAAACCAAATATAGTAATGTGGTGTAAAGCCTCGGTTTAATAAATGCTTCCATACATTTTCACTACGGGCAAATTTTGAATTCTTGCACTTTCGACAAGGACAGAACATCTTACCACTTTCTTGCGGGATCGGTGTAGTGCCTGCCTGGTACATGAATTTCTCTAGCCCCCTGAGAAATACATCCGTCACTCGACCGTCAGCATCTTTGTGCGTATACATCCAACTTCGTAACTCGTAAATATTTCGACCATCCGACATTTTTTTGATTCTTTTCTTTTTTTTTTAGTTTGTGAAATGTTGTGAAGGAAATGAACATACATATAGGAAATTTTCGAATCTGGTAAGTGAAGATTAAACAACGAAATTACAAGGAAAAACTTTACTACCCTATTACATATACTTCACAAGGAAATTACAACGAAATATTTTATTTAAAGAGCACTATTAAAACGTTTTCACCAAACATAAACGGGTGTATTTTTCGTTGTAAAGTACTTGTAATTGTACAACGATTTTACGACGAAACAGAATATTCGTCGTAGTGTTCTTGTAATGTTACGACGAATGTTTTTCCTCGTAACTTTACAACGACATTACGACGAATATATGTTTCGTTGTAAAGTCGTTGTAAAGTATATGTAAGATTACGACGAAGTATTTTCCTCGTAAACTGTCGTTGTTATGGCCATGTTTTCTTGTAGTGATCCACAAACTTGAAGAACTTGAGTCTCGGATTCGTTCTTGCCAGGATCTATCCATTCCCATCAACCAAAGAGCATCCTAGGGACGCATCAAGTGATACCACTTGATGAGTCCTTTGAACCCAAAGGAGTGCTTGTTCGTGAAGCCATCATGGATAACTCGGCGATCAGATTGCCAAGGTTTTCCAAGAAGGATGTGACCAGCTTCCATAGGCAACACATCACACAAGACTTCATCTTCATATCTCCCAATGGCTAAGGGAATAAGGACTTGACTTGAAACTTTCATGGTGCCTTCTTCATTCAGCCATTGTAGCCAGTAAGGTTTGGGATGCTTCTGAACCTTCAATCCCAACTTCTTGACCATGGTTTCACTCGCAGCAAACACAACTCCCTCCATCAACAATGAGGCTGCACACTTTTCCTTGGACCAAGCACCGAGTGTAGAATAGGTTCTCACGTTTCTCTAGCTCCTGAGCCTTGTTTTGCAAGCTTAGAAGCCTTCTAGCTACTAAAAGCTTCCCCTGGACTGGTCCTTCTTCATGTTCCTCTTCACTCTCTTCTTGGTCAGAGTCAGTGTTGTCATCTTCTGAGGCATACTCTCCATCTTCCAGCAAGATCATGACTCTCTTGTTGGTACATTCGTTGGCATAATGACCTATTCCTTGGCACTTGAAACACTTGACATCACGAGCTCTGGAACTAGAAGCTTCAACCTTGCCTTTGCTCTTGTAAAGAGCACTGCTTGGTTTGGTTTCTTCTCTCGGATAGGACTTGTTGTCCTTCTGGAACGGTTTAGACTCCTTAGGGTAAGGTGACTTTTCTTCCTTGGTGTTGTGTAACCGGTTAGAGCCATAGTGGTTGCGTGAATGTCCCTTCCTCTTGAGCTGTTGCTCCACAAGAATAGCCTTGTGTAGCATCTCTTCAAGCTCCACATAATGCTGCATCTCAACATTGTCTTGTATCTCTCGGTTTAAACCACACAGGAACCTTGACATGGTTGCTTTTCTATCTTCTGATATGCTAGCTCTTAGCATGAGCAACTCCAAATCCTGGTAATACTCCTCCACTGATCTTGAACCTTGGGTAAGTTTCCTGAGCCGGTGGTGCAAGTGTCTGTGGTAATGACTTGGAACAAACCTCTTGCGCATGATAGACTTCATCTCTGTCCAAGTCTCTACTGTTCTTCTCCATTCCTCCTACGAGTTGTGATGTACTGATCCCACCAACTTAGAGCATAGTCATAGAACTCAGTGGCAGCAATCTGAATCTTCTTGTGGTTTGTGTACTGTTGGAATTCATGAGTGTTTGTCTCATGTTAAGAGAGTATTCAGTTAACTTGTAACTGAATCCTCTTCAACCATACAACAGGAACTCACCATTTAAGGGAAGAGACAACCAACTTGTGATTGAATCCTCATACACAGCTTACTATATAACCAAGAATCCTAGACAGTAAACTGGTTTTGTGAAGCAGAAACTCTCTAGTATGATACTAATCCTTGAGAAGTAACACAACACTTAGAGTTTGTGTACTTAAGATGAAGAGAATTCTAGAATCAGTAATCTAGAGATTAAGAGAATATAAAGAAGAGTTTAGAGTGAGTTTGACAAGTATTAGGCTGCCTTAAGAGAGATAGAGTTAAGGCAGCCTCTAAACCCTAATGCTTAACTCCTTACATTGTGAATATTGTTTAGACACAAGCAAGAGAGAGAGAGACACGAGCTTAGAGAGAGAGAAACTCTTCTATTGATTCTGGTAAGTGTTACAAGAGAGGGTGAAGGTCTTTAAATAGACAATCACTTACAATAAACAATTACTAAAACAAGGATATAAACAAATAATTCTGTAGGGATGAGAAGAGGCCAAAGGGGATACAGCCAAGGGGAGACACGTCCAGAGTAGGAGAAAGGGACAGGAGAGAGATAGTGACCAGGTCTGATGAGTGAAAGTGACAGGCCAGCAACAGCTCTCCCCTTAAGCTTAATATGTGACTTTCTTCCATGTTTGATTTTGAATCTGGTCAAACCCTCTACCAACGGTTTACTTAGCTTCTGGAGACCCTCAGCTCGTGTTCCCATCAGTACCTTGCCTCCCAAGGCAAGATAGGTCATAGTAGATTGCTTGTGATCCAAGTCTGTACAAACAGAACCAGATTGGCTTCTCTTGATGAACTTATCCTTGGATCATCAACCATCTTCTTCTTCTGGTCATCCCTTTATTTATTTCAACAGCTTACAGTGAAAGACTAACTCAATCTTCTTCTCCCACTCAAGGTAGGCATCCGGATCAGCTTTGCCATGGAATGGGGGTATCTTGATCTTCAAACCAGCAAGCTCATCTCCCTGGTTCATCCTTCTTTCTTGGACACGCCTATGTCTTCTTTGGCTTTGTCTTGAGGATGAACTGAGGTGTTCATATTCATTGTCAGTCTCCTCATAACCAGCATGCTCTTGTGATGTGATCATGGACAGCACCAAGGAATATGATGTGATCATGGACCAGATTACTAAAGAGGGCAAAGAGATCTTAGACGAGCCCCATGATGCCACAATGCACCAGCAGCCTGGTGATGATGCTCTAGCCATTCTTGAAGGTCCCATGACTCGTTCCAGAGTCAAGAAACTTAAAGAGACTGTTGTAGGATTACTCCCTTCACATCCACAACAAGAAGAAAGTCTTGGACAAGGTTTGATCCGAGATGTCTTGATCACCATTCAAGCCATCTCTACATCAAGCTGAGTTAGTGTCTAGGCAAGACATTTGGTGCGTGCTCTTTTCCTTGCTTTTGGTTTTGTCCCACGAGGTTTTCCGGAGGAAGGTTTTTAATGAGGCCACAACTTGTCTTACACATCACTTAGGCTCTATCTCGGCCCAAGACTAGCAGAAGTATTACATTTTAAGCTTATGTTTATTTTAAAACTATAGTTTTTCCTTTTTACTATTTTCGAAACCCTAGAGAGCCTGTTCTCTGGTTTCCTTTTATTTAAAGGGTTCTCCTAACCCAATTGTACGCAAGCAATCAATAAACCACGAGTTTATTTTCTCTCTTGACGGCTCTCTCGCTCTAGAAATTGTCGAGTTCTGGTGTGTAATATCCAGAGACCTAAGGGCGTCTTATTTGGTGTGTCATATCCAGATCAGTCGCCTAGGAGTATCAAGAGATCATCCATCCCTCTTGTGTCACCATTTAATCCACAAACCTTGAAGAACTTGAGTCCCTGATTCGTTCTTGCAAGGATCTATCCTTCCCCATCAACCAAAGAGCATCCTAGGGGCGCATCAAGTGGTATCAGAGCACCTTTGGTTGGGAAGTACTCGTTTTTCTCTCTTGTTCTTTTTGTTTCATCCGTGTTTCATCTCTATCATCTTCAATAAGCAGTAGATCTAATCTTTTTAGGGCTGCTCGAATTTCATAGAGATTAGACAAGGTTTTAAACTTTTTCCTTTTTGCTTGCAGAAACCCTAGTTGATAAACCCTAGCCGCATAAGTTCTTGTCTCCCTAGATCACTTTGTTTCTTCTGCAAATCGTGTTAATCACCTTGAACACGAGTAGATCTAAGTTGTTAGGCTGCTCGAAATCTTAGAGAAGTTTTAGACAAGATTTAGAAGAATTTCCTTTTTGCTTGCAGGCGGAAGCCCTAGAATTGGAAAAACCTAGCTGCTATCCTTTTTTCTCTTATCTTGCCGAGCAAGCTTATCCTTTTTGTGTTGATCTTTTTCCTTTTTACTTCTCGTGTACTCCTTGAACTACTTAGTGGCTTAATCTTTCTCTTGTCTCAGGTACCATGGCAGGAGATCAGAAAGGAGTCCTCACTAAGGATGAAAGGCTGTTACTTAAGGCAGTGAATGCTCAGCTGCAGCAGAAGATGAAAGCTAGTCTTGATCAACTTTGGAAGGAGTTTAGACAGGATCTCCAACAAGATATTCGTCATAGTCTTGAGTCTAGAAGCAAAGAGAGAAGACTGATACGTGGGCATGAAGGCAGAGACAAGTTTGCTGACCAAAAGATAAGAATCCATCCTTTCTATGGTGATGATGGTCCGGCAGCATATGTGGAGTGGGAAGAGAAGATGGAGTTGTTTTTCAATTGTCAAAGCTATGCTGGAAGAAAAAAAGGTTCAAGTGGCTACTGCTGAGTTTTGTGGTGATGCTTTAAGATGGTGGAATCACTTGATAAGGTCCAGAAGACTTGATGGAAAAGAACCAGTGGAAACTTGGCATAAGCTGAGGACTTTGATGCGTAGAGAGTAAGTTCCAAGACAGTACCACAAGGATGTACTTCAAAGGCAACCAGAGACAAAGCTACGCTCTTTAAACTCTGCTCAGAAACAACAAGACAGCAAGAACTCAAGTCCAGTTGGATCATCAAGCAAAACCTCAACGTGTCCCATTGAAGATAGCATAAGGAAGGCAATTTCACAAACGTTTAGGGATGTGGAGAAACAACTCAATCAGGCTAAGACTACACGTCCATCCTTAGAAGTACAGAACCAAGCGCCATTCACTGATGTCTTAGACCTCAAACTAGCAGAACCAGACTCAGCTGCACAATCAGATTTAACTGCACCAACTCAAGAAGCTCAAACAGAAACATCTTTGGTAAAAAGAAAGTTTGGGACAAAACAAGAGTGTTATCTTTTCTTACCTCAGCCTGAATTCAATTTCAGTACTTCTTGTGATGAACTAACTTTTCTTAAACCGGTGCAACCGAGTAGCCTTGTTTTAGTGTCACAGGTTGCAAAAGAAGAATCAGTAGAGAGAGAACCAGAGCAATCAACACAAGGAGAAGAGTTGGAACATCATAACAGCTTGCAGTCTAATACAACTCCTAAGTCCTTGTCTCATAACCTGCAAAAGCACTGTAAGGAAGCTAAAGTGGTTAGTTCTGTGCCTATAATGTGTGTTAAAGTGAGTACTAAAGACATAAAACGTTTTGGTCTTGACAACGTAAAAGATTTTTGTGTTTCAAATTCTGTTTTTGATAACTTGCTTAGATCTTTTAAAGGACTGGAACCAAAAAACCTCTTTGATAAAAAACATTTTCAAAATAATAAAAACAACATTTCTGGTCATGTTTTGAGTCTTGATCAGTTTCTGAAATATAGCAAAAGCTTTGATCACTTTGAAAAGGTTTTAGAGCTTGAGTTGAAACAAACTGATTTCTGTTTTAGACAACCTTGTGATTCATTTGCTAGAACTGAAGAGAAGAGTTTCGTTGTGAATTTTCCTAGGCATGATTTGATCACTGATGATTGTTTTGCATCCACATATGTCTTGAAAGAACCTAGGAAGTTGCATGAACCGAAATTGCATCATTCTGATGTTAAGTTTGAAATTTTGAAATCTGCAAATATCTCTGAGCTTGAGATTGATTGTTTGTGTGTTGAAGATGTTTATAAACGTGTGGGACTGTTAGTTGATATCTTAGTATATAACACGTTCTTTGATAAACTCATTGCACTTCTGAAACTTGAGATAAATGGTTCTAGATGTATTGTTTTGTGCCTTGTTAACATGCTGGTCTACAATACTTTCTTTGACATGATAACCCACTTGACTTGTCCAAAAGAAGCTGAGAAAGGTACAGGTGAAAAGAGGAGCTACAATTATCAGAGTATCAGTGATGAGTCCTTGGCTAAGTTGGAGAAGCACCAAACAAATCTTGAAAACTGTCTAGTCGCCAGCTGTGATATAGGAGTAGTCAGAAGATCATATCTCATCAACAAAAACGAGTTAGGCCATGAAACAAACTGCATTAGAAACTTAACTCATCAGGCTATCACGTTGATTTTGAATCATGTCCAGAGCTTCTCAGGTGAAAGAGTTATGGGTTCTACAAGTCAGGTGATCCTATCTCTGCTTTGTTTGAATTTTGCTAAGTTTAGAACATCTCAAACCTATCTATGGCGACCAGGTGAGCATGCTAAGATAAGTGGTCATGTTTTCAATGATTCTTTTATCACTCTTCACCCAGATATAATACTCTTGTTTTTATCAAAAGAGCCAAGTATAGATTTCAGGAAAGCTTTGAAGGGTGTAAGGAGAAGCTACAAGAGTGAAGAAGATATGAGGTTCAAACCACCATATTTGGACCAGGATAATGTTAAACCGAATAAGAGATGGAGTTATGATCTATTAGGAAGGCTAGAAAAGACATATGAAATGGAGAGGAAGAACTTTGGAGGTGTCCGTACAAGGCCGTACAGATGGTCTGTACAAGGCCGTACAAGTGGTCCGTACAAGTGGGTAAAAGAAAGTTTACCATGGACGAGAAAACTTACCCGAGTAAGAGTAACTCGACCCAGAGTTACTCTTACTAGTTACCAAGCGGACCAAGCTTGACTGAGGCGCGCGTTGGACAGGCTGGCTCGTGCTGGAAGAGCATCTGGTCAAGATTGTTGACATGAAGAAGAAATAATCTGGAAATAAATAAGACAAGAAGAAGAATGTACTCGGATGGATTGTTGAAGAAGTGCTTGGTCTAATGAAACTTGGGACACAAGTCTGTCCGTACAGTTTATGAGTCTAGACCTAACCTAGCTTGGAAGGCAAGTAACCGGATGGGAACTTGTCAAGTATATTGTCTAAGTAACCAGAAGCACTCAGAAAGTAACCAGAAGCACTCAGGAAGTCTCTGGAAAGGTTGAGTGGAGCAGGGATCCGTTGGGGATCAAGACAAGGCAAGAGATCACATGCAAGGTTTAAGAAGAGAGAGAGAGTAGACCAGTCACTTTCACTCTGCTGAATGAGCCCATTTTGTCTTCTTCACCAGCCTTAGTTTATTATTTTCTCCCTTGTCTCTTTGTAATCTGTCTCCCTATTTATGGGACTTATCCCAGAATTAATCAAAGCAAGGAAAACACTTTCCTCTCTCTTTATTCTCTGCCTACACGAAACCTCTCTTCTCTCTCTTGTTCTTCAGTTTGTTCATCATGTTCTTCCATTAAAATCTCTCTGAATCTCTAAACTTACA
>CAJHQP010005185.1:0-48162 GCA_905132765.1 Moricandia arvensis | reverse complement strand
TTGTTGATACTAACTTTAATCGTTAAACCATCATGTCATAAGTCTCAAAACACATAGTCATGGGACCGTCAGTATAAGGTTGATGAGTAAAGTCATGTGAGTTTATATTTTTTTATAAATTTATTTAATTTATATTGGGCTTAATTAGTATAATCTAGACGTTATAATTTACTATCTCACTTCGATACAAAGAATTTTATTTTTATAATGATATAATCAAATAACATTTGAGATCTGCTCTTGCGAGGAAATGAACACTAATTATATACAAATTATCTATATATATAATTATTTATTTATTGTTCATTTATGTATTATGTAATAATAAATAATTGAATAATTCAGAAACAAATAACTATTACGTATATAATTAAACTGGATTAAGTACATAAATAAAACAATCTCTTTTTTTATTTCCAATATTTTTATTGATAAAATAATAAAATAATTATTATTTATTTATATATTATATAATTTAATTAAATGATATTGACATAGATATATTGTATATTTTAATGACTATATCGAGACATTGAACGACATTAATTTACAAATGTGATAATCTAATACATGTCCAATCAGCGAAATATTTAAATACTTAAATTTTATAAAGTTTTAGGAATTAAATTATATTATATGGTATAATTGGTTACTATAAGGAATTTAAAATTAATGTTGTCTAATGTTTAGTAAGAGAGTAATTATTTAAAAAGAAGATGTGATAAATCTTTTATGTTGACACATCATGATAATGATATTATTATGATTGTGAATAGTTTACACTTTCAAGGTTATTCATTAAAATGTTTCATTTTAATATATAGGGATATCTAAGCTCTGGTGAATTAAGTATAATGTATTAAAATATTTGGAGGAAAACAAGGTGCTCCATACGTAGTTCTATATTATGGTTAAAGTGCCCAAATTTGAGGTAATTTAAATGGTTTAGTTTCTCAAATGTGAAATATTGTAGTGCTGAAAAAGGAACAGGTTATGTATAATAGTTCCCCACCTAATAATCGTATTGTGAACTTCGTTAAAGTTGAACAAACTTGAATATATACAAATATATTTTCGCATAGTTTGCCGTATGGATTGTTTCCATAGCATTTTAGAGGTCAAAATACAATTAGACGTAGTTCACCAACATCCACATGTGACTGGTTTTAGAAATTCCACCGTATAATCGGAGTACGACTAGGCTTTTATAAAGGCAGGTCTTAGTTCAAACGTCGACTTGGGCCGTGCTTGAGTACAATTCAATCAAGCATCGGCTTGGAACTTTAAAAATTATATTATTATTGGAGACCAATTTTAAACAGAAATAGTTATATTGATTATGCACTTGTAAAAGTACACAAAGTGAATGAACAGTTCAATTTTTACCTATCGTATTTTAAATTTTCATGGTTTTGAGGAGCCAAATGAATAACTGGATTTTAAGGTCTAAAATTTTCAAGCACCCTGTTCACTCACTTGCATTTGAAATGTTATTAAAGTATGCAAAATTAGCATTTGGAACCTTATGAAACACGAAAAATGTGTATACTCTATATAGTCTCTAAAATTAAAGAAACTACATGCATTTTATAGTTCATAAAATATTGCTTCATTAAGAAAGTAAAAAAAAAAAAAAAAGTTGGTACGCGTCGAGAAAGGCCAAATATATCGCCGCACGGGTGTACAGTTCTTTATATGTTTGAGGTTCTTGCGGGTCCTTTTGACCATTTTTCTACGTCACCCGCTTCCTTTTGACAACTCATCGCTCAATCTAATTTTCACTTTGGCACTTTATATAATAATTATTGATATAATTAACTCATAATCATTATATAATCTCAACTAGATCTCAACTATTTTTATTTTTTCCTTTATAAATCATTATTGGTTTTACTAAAATATCAATTAATGTATAAAATCAAAGACTTATATTCATGTCTTATTATAATATAATAATACTATAATTTTGAATAATTTCAACGATATGTAACTACAATAAACAGCCCTTGAATAATTATTCTACAGTGCACCTTGTGTCATAACATACAAACTCATCATGACGAAGGATTTAACGTGCACACATATATGATGTACAATACTTTCCACACCACTCAAACTTTATATTCAAAAATCTTCAAAAACTTTATATTTATTAGATTTACAAACTTTGATTTTTTTTGTTGAGAATTGAATCATAAACTTAATTAAGAGCCCTTAAACTCATCACAGCTAGAATCCTACAAAATTATATTAAAGTTTTGAAAAATAATCAGCTAAACTATACACCATCAAACTACTCACAACGTTATAAATTAGTGCTTGTGAAAGGTTTTAACTTTCGTTTCTTTTTGAAATTAATATTGTGTTGATGGTATTCTAAATAGTAAAGCTGGTTACGATCAACAATTATAAATTTATGATAGGCATTGTTCAAATTGACAATCAAAATAATCAGTATTCAATTTATACGGTACGTACGTAGCTTCATACTTCACATTGAGACATACAGCTAATGATACATATAAGTATAATTTGCTTAACCTCCTTATGTACATAATACAAAAGCGCATCGTACGTTTCAGCTTAATATACATAC
The DNA here is from genome assembly GCA_905132765.1 of Moricandia arvensis. Lineage (NCBI taxonomy): Eukaryota > Viridiplantae > Streptophyta > Magnoliopsida > Brassicales > Brassicaceae > Moricandia > Moricandia arvensis. Next base: position 45,566 of record CAJHQP010005185.1, on the reverse strand, counting down.
ATATGATATCACTTGTTGCCTTGTTGGTAAGATTAATGTTAGACTAAAGATCTCTATATATTTTTTGTTTGAGTAAGGAAATAAAATGCTGGAAAATGATGTTGACCTATCTGACCCTGACGAGGGTCAACCCGACAACATATGGACTCATGTGGGTCCATCACACGAGTTAGGAATTTCGATGAATTTTAATTTTATATATAGTACTTTTTTCTTTGACTAATATATATAGTACTCTTAAGGCTTCATAATTTAAATTACGACATGCCAGCGAGATAAACACACATAGATCAACACGTATATTAGTTTTAAAATAGGCAGGTTATAGATCTCGTACATGTATATTTGGTACTAGTTTGATCTCTATAATATATTTTGAGCGAGTGATCAGTTCGTTTGATATGCACAATTATCATACATGCAGGTACGAGTGCATATATATAGCATTTGTAATATACATTACAACTCTAACAAACAACTTAGTGATAAACTTATGTATATACTGATAACAATAAGTTTAATTTAATCAACAGCCGGATGAAATCAACTTCTTGTTAGCGTTGTATTCTTTGTTCACTTTATTTTTGGATCTTTTCTTTCCTTGTCAGTCTCAGTTCAATTTTTCATTAGGATATTCTAGGTTGCATTGTTATTTATGTCATGTTTGCTCTTAAGATGAACGGTTAAAATATTGATTTTTTTGTTTTTTTTTGTTGTAAAATCACAATTAAAAATCTTATATTTTGTAATTTTTTTAAAAAAATTTAACTTTTATTTTTGTAACGATATTTATTTTCTTAGGACAATAAGTTTGTGCGTGGTCCAGTGATTTTTTTGAGTGAAAATCGTATATTAATAAATGTTATTACAAATTTATTGTACATACATACATGCATGCATGTTTTCTTTTCTTTTCTTTTGCTATTATAGACACACATTTCAAATAACATAAATGTTTTGTTTTCTACTTTTCGAGATTATTATGGGTTTCGATACATGATCTATCACATCTAAAAAAAAGTTTAGTCTAAAACTTAGTTAAAAGGGGGTATAAATATGTACTTTGATTTGTGTTAGAAAAAGTATGTACTTTGACGGAGAGGCAATACTTCAAAGTCTAAGCCACAATATAAGGGAATGGTTTACTATAATCAATCAAGTTAGCGAGAGAAGTGACAAACAAAGTTGTCTTTTAAAAGATAAACTAGTGATGGTCATATTTGTATTTTTGTGTGAATATATAAGACGCGTAACCAAAGACGTAAGCAATTAACAAGAAAGAAATATTTGTATTTAACGTGTGTTTGCGCTTTGCAAAGTAAGTTCCAAAAAGAGACATTAGGTTGAATAAGACATTTTATTTCTACATATATTACGATCACTTTTATAAATATGATTAAGAGATAAAATAAAATAGCACTATGATGTAACATTGAAGGCTTAACTTGATGGTATGGAATGTTATGTGGGTGGAGGTGTCATGGATTTGTGGACCATGACTTAGACATCATTAACCTCAGTTAAAAAACTGGAATTTTTAGTTTTGGCTAAAAGTTCTAAAAATTAATTTTTAGTGTAAAAGTGTAAAAAAAAATTAAGAATTTCAGTTAAGAAACTGAAGTTAATCATATTCTTAGTATTATATATTATAACATGGTTGGTTGAACATAAATAGTAAAACTACAACGATATCATCACATATCATTATGTATTTATGCTGCTTAAATCATTTGTCATATGTGTTGCATAACATGTTAGGAATGAGTTATAAGATCGAAATTAGATTTCTGATGCGTGCTTAAAAGTGCGGTACTAATATCTGGTTGAAATTTTATTTTATATAATAACAATTACAAATTTTAGTAGTTATAGATTTTTAAAGTTTCATGTAGTTTATGTTAAATATATTTATGTAATTTAGTTTTATTATTATAATTTATTTTGAGGATTTCAGATAATTTTGACCCGTATTACGATTTTGGTTATTTTATTCGTTGCTTTAACTTATTTCACGCTTATCTTATGTTAATGATTTAATTGAAATAAAATATTTATTTTATAAACCATTTTGTATTAAAAAATCGTTTTTATGTTTTAAAACTTTTTGAATACTTTGTTAAATTTACTTATATAATTTGATTTTTTATTTTAAATTAGAATTAATATTTATAATATATAATATGAATAGTAAATATAATATGATTATTCAACCGTAGTTTTTACAAAAATGAGTAAAATGCAAAGAGGTGATTATAAAATATGTATTAAAAGTTGTAGACAGTTTTTGGTGATATAGAAAAAAGAAGATTTTTATTAATTTGGAATCAAAGAAGTGATTAGAAAATATGTATAATCATGAATAGATAGTTATTGTTAGACTAATCATTTATGTTCAATGATCCTGATTTATTAGAATAGGTAAAGTAAGAAGATTAATCTGATGAATGATAATCAGTTCTAATCGATCGATAAAAAAGATAAAGTTTATAGGTGGAGCATAATTTAAGAGGTTGCTTTCCTATGGGTCTACGTATAATCGCATGTCTTCTATTTTTTACCATTGTGTGATATCATAAAACCCTATCTTACTTGCGACTGCTAGCTACAAGTAGGCATTAGCTATCAATCAGTAAATTTAAACCACTTTTCATCATATCATTAATCTCATCTTTTGATTCAGCTTTTGATACAAATAGACAAAACCAATTTCTTGGCTTTTTAGTTTTTACCATTAAGTTAACCTTGAGTGTTTTTGTCAAAAAGTAAACATTAATCTTGAGTGGAGATAAACAAAAGCTACGGCAGAACAAATTTAATTTATACAGTAATCGTATAGGTTAATTTTAATAATAAATACAATAAACTAATAGAAAAATGTGGTTCTGAATTGTGCCAAAGTATATTTAGATTTAGGGGTCGTCTCTGCAGTACAGCATGCCTTCTTTATAACACAAATCAATATGATAATAAAATTTTTTTTAAATTTTTTTATGTAAATCACAATTACATTAAAATTATAATTAAATATATATATATATATAGTTTATATAAATACAATTTTTTTATTATATTCATAATGAAATTCACTTTCTTTTCTTAACAATTCAATAAATTTCTGATAATATTTAGTAAAACTATATTTAAAATAAAATTTAAATTTTATAAAACATATTTCATATACATAAGTTAATTAAAAACAATAGGTAAGTTAATTTCTAAGATTTAACTAATGTATATATATAAAATAAAAAAGGTTTTGGTCTATAAAATACATATTTTAAACATTGCTAAAGATTAAGAGATAAGAAGCCACTTGTGTATATATATATATTGGCTAGTAAATCTGAGCAATTACCTAGACTTACAGGCATAGAGTTTGGGTCTAACCAACATCGGATGACTCTACAAAATAACTATACATCTAATCTATTAAAATTTAAGTACAAATAAAAAATAACCCTTACCTTTACTTAATATTTACAAAGAATGTCATTGATATTATCCTTACATCCAAAATCTAAATATTAATTCTTAACAAGAAAAAAATAAAGATTGGCTAAGCCCATTAACAACTTTTGTCATTTAAATTGAAAACTTCATAAAAAATGTATATGTATTGTCTAATTTTATTACAATAAAAGCAAAATTATATATATATATATATAGCATTAAATTAGTTTTATTTTTATTCATATTCATATAAGCTACTCAATTATATTTGAAATATAAAAAGGATAATAATGTTAATAATTTTTATTACAATTTGAACTTATTCATTTACAATAACAAAATCATGTAACATTCCATAACAATTTCATGACTAAAATACATATTAATATTTATTATAAATGGTTATATATACAAACAAATAAAATGTATTATTCATTTGTACGATATATATATATATATATATATTTAATAAGAATAACTTATGTAATTTAAAAATTTAAAAATTTTAATCACCATATAATACATATACACAATTAGGTTTAGGACGTATCGAATATCCATGGTATTTTAGGATATAAGGATTCGGATATGCATTCGTCGGATTCGTAAAATTGTTATCCGGATCCGAATATTCTTTTTTCGAAGCGGATGAGATCCCGGATCGGATAACGAATATCGAATATTAAGTTCCAGTCATATATACAGTTATATCAAACAAATTGCTTAAAATATTTAACATTTATAAAAATAACATCCGCGCGGGCGTACGGGTCAAATGCTAGTTTACTAGTATTAATTTTCACTGCGTTCATCCAAAACCAAACTTTAAATTATGGCTAATATTCGTACAATTCGAGATTTTTTAAGCATTGAAAGCGTCTATATATAGCTAAACACAAACACACACACACACATATATATATATATATATATATATGTATATAATAGAATATTGATAAGAAAAAATGTCGATTTAACCACACGAGGTGGTTTAGTGGTAAACAAATTATGGGAAGTTAATAGACTCATGCTCGAATCATCCCATGACATAAAATCTGTGTGGTCATACAGATATAAAATTTTATTTTGGACAATTCAGAATCATTAAATATATCCGAGATATCCCCATATTAATAAAACAATGAATTTGCATCATCCTCTCACCACAGCTACTAAACAACATAACACTTGGTTGTATACATGATTACAATTCAATGGCAAAGTTGATTGGTCTCCTAACCACATTTATATTTTGCATCGTCTATAACCACAAAGACATACTACCAAATTTAATTCCAAATTATAATGCGGTAGCGAAACTAATGTAAAACAACGAACTATAAATTTAAGTCTATACTTTTGGATTTGTTGGGTGGGGGAAAAAAGGAGATAACATAAATAAATACGTGTGGCTATTAATTAAGCCCGACAAATAGAAGAAATGTGGCTAAAAAGAAAAACTTTATAATATTTATATAACAAAGACACACTTGATAATGTCTGATAGAAAGAAAAAGACTTTTATGTAATGTGATTCCACACACAAGTTGCAGAATTTTTATAAAATATAGATTGATCTGGGACATTATGCATAACAGTTAGTTTACACAAATCAACATGATTCATATGTTTATATTTGTTTAAAGAAGAACCAATATTCAAGCCAAACATATAAGTTTACTTTTTTATATCTTCTCCTTTGCAGAAACACTAATTACTTATAATTTGGATTAGTATGTGTTGTGAGAACAGGCTTGAAAACCCTAAGGTAACATGTGGTGTGAGATTAGGTTTGGAAACCCAAAGGTAGCCTTATGATGTTCTATTAGTCCTTAACTTCCATTGACATGATCTCAAGGGTGTTCCTTGACGATATGATTCTTCAGACAATGTAATATATGTAAACCTAATTGCTTATAAATGTTTTCTTGATCGAAATTCCAACGCATCAACAAAGTAATTAACGTTAGAAAGTAACTCACCAGTTGAATTTCATTTCCTGAATCTTGCAAGAGATTATGTACTTTAGTCTTTGTATAAAGAAAGATACCAAATCTGGTAACAAGAGCTTCATGTCCTCAAAACTTAAATTAAATAAATTATGGACAACTTTTTCAACTAGATCATTTTTAAGTTTTTGTCACAAAAAAATACAAGAAAGAAAATAATCAAAATGTTTTATTAAATAGACAAAAGAGTCTTATATCCTAGATATATAAATAAATAAATAAATAAAAATTAAAAAAATTGAATTATATGTTTTCAATTTTGAACTTTTTTTACAATTTTTTTTTTCGATTTTTTTTTTCGATTTTTTAAAACTATTTTAGAACTTTTATTTTTAAACTTTTAATTTTTTTTATTTTTAAAAAATTAAACTCACTTCCAAAATCTCACCCTTTTAACTCTAAATCATAAGTTTATATTAGTTAATCTTATGAGTATAAGTGTATATTTACCATTTTTAATGAAACATTATTTTTTTGGTAAAATGTTAATATTTATACCATTTTGAACTTTTCACAATGTTGTTACCAACTTATTACACGAAAAAACAACAACAACACAACTACAAAGCTAACACATTACAACAACAATACCTATGAGAACAACATCAAACCCAAGTCGAATAGCCACAAGCTGCAACAATACGCGTGAAAAGATACAAATAGGATATGAAAGTCAAGACTAATGCAGGAAACAGATGCTACACCCCCAAGAAGATAGTTAGAACTCAAGAACTTGTCCAAGGCCAGCAGCATTAGGTTCGATACCACAAAGCGAGCAAGAGCAGAGACGGATGGTAGACAAGTGCGAAGCCCAACATCCCCTACTGATTGAACATTGAAACTATATTCGTGACCAAAAAATTTTAGTGTTAAAGTATTTCTCATAAATTATTTCTCAAGGCGTCTTACAACTGATTTAACAAACTCAGAGAAACTTTCTGTAAGCTCCCAAAACAAAAGAATCAAATAAACATTGCACCAACACCAAACTCAGACGCATAAAACAATTGAGCCAATTTCGTCCCATAATGAAGCTTTACGGTTATAAACTCTAACTTAGTCAGGCCCATTTACGGCCCATAGTGAAGTTCATGGTTATAAACTCTAGACTTACTTGAGCCCATTTTGGGCCCATTTTAACAACAGGGTAATTACGTCTTTTAGATGAGGAAACCCTAGGTTTTATCAATGTATATATAAGATGCTCCATCTGTTTATTCAATCTCAGAATTAGTTTGAAGAGTATTAAGTTTAAAGTCTTTCGTTTTCTCTGTTTCAAAAGCGCTGTTTGCATAAAGATTTAGACTTTTTTCCTGGAAAATTGAAAAGTATTTTTTTTTTTTGTTATGTATTGTGTTTTTGAAGAGAAAGGGAAGAGATATGATGATTGAACTGTTTTTAGGTTCCCCTATTGGTTTGATTAGCCGAGATGATGGCATCTTACGTATTAGCTCTATCTGATCTTTCCTTCTCCTCCTCTTTAAATTTGTTTTTTTAAGTTATGTAGTGTAATGAAGAGAAAGAGAAATGATGATTGAACTGTTTATGTTCCCTATTGGTTTGATAGCCGGAATGATGGCATCTTATGTATTAGCTCTATCTGATCCCTCTCTCTTCACTTAATATACTTGAAAGACTATTAGCTTCCTATTAGTGTTTATTAAAACATTAAGTTTGTTTGTGTTTGCCATTCTTATCTCTAAATTGTGTCTTAAGCTTATTCTCTATGAGTCATTGGAGATGATAATGAACATAGAATTGGACCTTTGAATAATCAAATAACTTCAACGGCTTATTAAATCTATCAGATAGAATCATTTTTACAAACTTGATAGCGTATGTTTAAAATTGAAACTATATTTCTCTATTATGGTGGTGTCAACAGCTTTATAAGGATTTTGTTCTTGAATCTGTGTCCACAATAATCAGTAGTGTTTGTTGGATCCATTTCAGAAGTTAAATCAACCTGATATGTCGTGATATCAGATCAGGTCTCTTCTGATAGTCTTGATAGCATATCACCAAGGCTCTTTATTCACCAGAGTCTCAATTTTGAGAGCTTATGCCTTATCACTTACTCTTATCTTTTGGATGAAACTTTAATTATGATGAGGCATAAGCTCTAGCTTAGGTTAAGAATGCTGTAATTCTGGATCTCAGAGTCAAACAAAGAGACCAACACAGCTACTTACGACAGGCAGAAAAGTTCATCTAAACTCTAAAGGAGCTCCTCATTTTTGCCTTTTAACTCGAACTCTTGTTTTTTTCCAGACTGTTCATTCTCCAACCGTTCCAATTTACACTCTGCATCTCTCATGGATCCCAGTGCAACATATAGGACCGCTTCTGTGGAGCCAATTAAAAAATTTCACCTATGGTCTCCAAAATTTTAAAGCATAGATTTAAGGGAGATTACATTCGTGAACCTCATTTCTAATGTCAAGTTCGTTTTAATAAAGACGTTGAAAGGGTCTTTGGAAACTTGAAGAAGCAAGTTCGTTTTGTTGTCCGAAAAAAGAAGTATGATTCGTTCTTTCGCTAGGACATCAATTACCCTAATGTGGATGCTCTGTTCTTGGAAACAGAGCACATAGACTTATCAAATAATCATTCTTCTTTTCGCTTCATCTCTTTTTTTATTTACACTTCAATTAGCACTGTAATTGGAAACCGAGCAGCACATAGTTGTAAGGATCTGGTCTTTTATTTAAACCATTATTGTAATTAGATAACGCAACATATTCTCAAGCACGTGAGAAGAAACCAAAAGAACTTGTAGGCTTCTTCACTTGTGAGTAACATTTTAAACAACATCCTCGAAACCAAGTCGAGTACTGTCGGAAACAGCCTCCTTCTCTTCATTCTTCAGTTCAACTTCAAGCGCAAGCAACACTTGTCTCTGTTCCACAATCATTCTATCAAGTTCTCTCATGCGTTCACCACGTGTTTCCATTTTCTTCTTCTTCTCGCAAAGCTCTTCAAGCTTCTTCTTCAACCAATCCAACTCGAAACCTACCCCTACCAGGTCCAAAAGCGTGTTCTCAGCATCCCTTAGTTCCTCCTCCGTTAGCTCCTGAGGTGCTAAGCATGTTGTGTCTATGAGTTCAAGGAGGTTGTTCATGTAAGCATTCTTCACCAGTTGGTTCTTTATACGAAGATTTGATGCGGTTTCTGGATGTCTTTCAAAGATTCTTCTCACACACTCTACCTGAGAACAAGATTCATGTAAAAACCAAACAAACTAAAGTGATCACTGTTAAGTGAAAGTGTTGTTCTTACCTCTGAATAGTAAACTCGAAAGCCATTGATCTCAACTGTTCCATCACCGTTCCACATTGATACGATATGAGTTTCTTGTGATACAGAGAAGATGCTTTACTTGCAGCTTAGGCAAATGGAGTTTTGTGTTTTTTGAGGATTGTTTCCATTTAACTGAAATATATATACTAAAGAAGATGCATGCATCGTAATTGTAACTTAATAATACCTTGTCATAATTAATAACATATGAATATTAATCCATTTAATTGCTTCAGACGTCAATGTACTTATTTGGAAAATGACTCTAATACTCTGTTCCAATGTTCATATTAACCACTTTATAAGGGTCGTACACAGGTGGGCGTCTAACCACCGCGTAAACCATTTTTTAAAAACGTCATATAAAAAAAGTTTGTTTACTTATAATCAATTTTAAAGCACGCTTTATACGGACACCTAAAGACATTACTTTTCCGACCAAGAAACTAGTTAAGTTACTCTTTAGGGAGGCTTCACACTACAAACCACTAAGTAACATCTGCCTCTCAATTCAGTTGAGAAAACATCTTCATCATCAGACAACAAGAGAGGAGCACTTGCAGCCAAAACCTCCGCCTTCTCAGTCTCCAGCTGAGCTTCAAGGTCTGACCACTTCTGCTTCATTTCCTTTAACTTTTCCTCAGTATTGTGGATCTTAATCTTACCAGCTCTCTCTTTTGCCTTCTCTTTTTATTTCACCAAGTTTTTTCTCCAACCAAACTTAAAACCCTATACTTTTCATGTGTGCAAAGAGTAGTTTCTTTATCAGACGAATCACTATCAGAGATTTTCTGAGGCGATAAAAGGAACAGAAACGTGTTTGTGTTTAACCACGAAACTGAGCTTGAACACAACACGATTTGTATAAAGAATATCTCTCTTTATTATGTTTAGAAACTAACTCAAAACTAAACACTTCAAACTATTGTGTTTTCTCTTATCATTGACACAACTCATCAATGATATATATAGTGCTAGATAACTCCTATTTCCTATAGTATTAGATAACTCCTAATTCTATAAGGATTGCACTAAACATTATTTCCTAAAACAACTTGTTATAGGAAACTTAGACTCCAAGCTACTGAGGCTTATCTCCAACATTCTCCCTCTTAAGCTTCAATTCCGGTCTTGGACATGTCTTTGAACTCCTATCAAGTTCCTCATCTCAGTAAACTTGATTCGGCGCCAAGCTTTAGTAAAATATCCGTCTTTTGTTAAATTCCCGGAACGTGTTGCACTTCAACTAGCTCCCTGTCGATGCATTGACGTATGAAATGATAACGCTTATGAATATGCTTGCTCTTACATGAAACACCGGATTCTTGGTGAGTGCAATTGCAGACATGTTATCAATCTTGATGAGAACTTGTGATGTGTCAAAGCCTGTAATCTCGCTTAACAGATCACGTAACCATATCGCTTGTCGTGCTGCTTTGTTGCTGCCATAAACTCGGCTTCACACATAGACAATGCAACCGTGTCTTGCTTCTGTGACACCACGTGATAGGTGAGGATCCATAGTAGAACATATGACCAGTAGTGCTTCTTCCATCGTCTTGGTCGATGTTATGACTACTATCACTGTATCCAGTGATTTCTTTTGATCCTCCACGCTTAAACTTCAAACCATATGCGACAGTTCCCTTGAGATATCGTAGTATCTGCTTCATTACTTCGCCATGTGATTTACGAGGGCTCTGCATATACATGCTTGCGACTCAACAGAGAAAGCTAAGTCTGGAACGAGTGTGTAACAAGTACCTTAAACATCCGACATTCCTTCTATAGCTCGTAGGATCTATCTCTGTTTCTTATGTAGCTTTTGAGACTTTCAGTCCAAACTCCATAGGTATCTGAGTCGGATTGCACTTCTCTAAACCTGCTTCGCTTAGAATTTTCCTTGCATAGCCTTCTTGTTTAAGCTCAATTCACTGTTCCTCCTTGAAACACTTCAATACCAAGATAATAAGTGAGTTTTCCAAGGTCTGACATCTTAAACTTAGATGACATTCCTTTCTTGAAATCACTTATGGCTTTGAGACTATTGCTAGTGACGAACAGATCGTCGACGTAAATAACAATGATGAGAAGCGTTCCTTTCTCTTCCTTGCGATACACGGCTGATTCTTTTGCACATCTTTAGAAGTTCAGACCTTTCAAGACTTCATCTAACTTCGTGTTCCAAGCTCTTGGAGCTTGTCTTAAGCCATACAACACCTTTGTAAGCTTATACACTTTGTGTTCTTCGCCTTTGACTTCAAAACCTTCAGGTTGTTCAACATAAACTTCTTCCTTTAACACACCATGTAAGAAAGCTGTTTTGACGTCCAAGTGATGAATTTCCCATCCGTTTGATGCTGCTAATGCACTTAGCAATCTTATGGTTTTTATACTAGTTACCGGTGCAAAAACTTCATCCAAAGTCTATGCCAGATTCCTGTACGTATCCTTTAGCCACTAATCTCGACTTGTATTTGTTGATAGTACCATCTGCATTCTTCTTTATCTTGAAAATCTACTTGAGACCAATAATCTTTATCCCGCTTGGTTTATCAACTAAGACCCACGTCTTGTTTTTGTTGATTGAGTCAATTTCTTCTTTACATGCTAATCTCCACTCCTTGTGTTCTTTTGCATCTCTTAAACATCTTGGCTCGTTGTTGATCAGCAAGAGTAGAATCTCACATTCCACTGAAGCTTGAAGTATGTAGTCATTAAGATAATCAGGTCGTTTTATTGTTCTGTCTGATCGTTTAATTGAGGTTGAACATATTCAACTTCTTCAGTTTCTACTCCCTCTTGATATTGTTCTTGTTCAAGCTCGTTCTGAGGTTGAACAGAGTCAGACGTATCATTGTCTTCATTATACTCGTTTTGAGGATTTCCAGCATTGTATGGTCCATGACCTTCATCAATAACGTCTCCCCCACATCATTTGAAACATACCTGGATTGCCTCCATCATCTCCCTTCCAGTTCAACTAGTTTTCTCATTGAAAACTACATCTCGGCTTACAACGATTCTTCTAGTTGAGGGATTATACAACCTATATGCCTTGGATTCTGGCTCGATTCCAAGATGCACTAATGGTTGTGATCTATCGTCTAGTTTCTTGAGGTTTGCTACTTCAACCTTCGAGTAAGCTAGACAACCGAAAACCTTCAAGTGTTCAAGGTTCGGTTTCTTCTTTCTAAGACATTGTATGGAGTCATGTTAACAAGGGCTTTTGTAGGCACCCTGTTAATCACGTATGTTGCATGACGCACTGCCTCTCCCCATAAGTAGTTTGGTACTTTCATCGCCTTGAGAGTGCTTCTTGTCATCTCCATCAACGTCCTATTTCTCCTTTCCACGACACCGTTCTGTTGCGGTGTGTATGGAGCTGTGAGATGCCTCCTAATCCCACTTTTGTCACAGTACTCTTGGAACTCTTTTGAAGTGAATTCACCTCCTCTATCGGTTCTCAGAGTAATGATCTCTTCTCCAAGATCATTCTCTATCAGACTCTTAAACGTCTTGAACATACCAAACGCATCCCTTTTTTCTTTCATCAAGATCGTCCACATGTATCTTGAGAAGTCATCAATGATGACAAATATGTATCTTTATGAGCGATGGTTGGTGGTGTTATCGGACCACATAAGTCTGGCATGAAGAAGCTCGAGTGGTTTGGATGCTCGGTACATGGTAGCCTTTGGAAACGCTTGACGTGTTTGTTTGCCGACCAAACACGACTCACGCATCTTCTTCTCTTCTCTGATCTCTGGTAAGCCGTAGACCATCTTCTGGTTGGAACATAGCTTTTAACGTCTTGAAGTTTATATGTCCCAACCTTGCGTGCCAGTTCCAAGTTTCATCTTCAGTTCTTGTGTGTAAGCATATCGGTTTTACAATCTTCAAACCAATTTTGTAAAGTCTGTTGGACGACCGTATGACTTTAACCAAGAGTCTTCCACTTGGATCATGTAGAGTCAAGTAATCTTGTCTCATTCTGAACATCGCAACCAGCTTCCGTGGCTTGTCCCCAAACTCAAAATATTGCTATTAAGCTCGGGGATGTAGTAGATATATGTGACGAGTTGTTGTTCGTCCGCTTTGCTTTGAAATAAAATCGATCATTTCCCTCCTATTTCAATGCATGGTCCATCTCTGAACTTAACTTTACCTTTTATATTTTGGTTGAGCTCCGAGAAATATTGCTTGTTTCCGGTCATATGATTGCTTGCTCCATTGTCGAGGTACCATATTCCATCTTCATCCTTAGGGTTCACGTAATTCTTTGGAATGATCTTCTCTTCATTCAAGAATACAATTTTATGCATATAGAGGGCTGGATCAGCTTCTTCTGTTTCTATTTTATTTGCCTCTTCTAACTTTTGTAATCTTTCTGGACATGTGGAAGCCCAATGTCCAGGTTTATCACATCGAAAGCAAATTAGAGTTGGTTTTTCTTTCTTATCTTTCGATTGGAAAGATTGATTTGTAGAACGTTCTTGTGAGTTGTATCTTCCTCTGCCACGTCCTCTGTATCCTCTGCCTCCTCTATATCCTCTACCTCCTGTAGAACTATGTTGTTCTGAGCTTGCAAGTAACAACTTTCCTTGCGGTTCTCCATGGTTTCTCCTCCTCTCTAATACGTTCCTCATAGGCCTTGAGTCTTCCTATGATTTCCTCGAATCCTGTTGTCTTCAGATCAAGTACTTGCTCGAGAGAGGCAATAATATGGATATATTTGCTTCTAGGTAGACTGTTGAAAAATTTCTTCACGAGCTTGCTTTCTTCAATGGTTTTTCCTAGGGATGCAGCCTTTGCCGCTAATTCTGATAACTTTCCAGCAAAGTTATCTATTGTGTCTGAAGAATTCATCTTAATTCTTTCAAACTCTGACATAAGGGTTTGTAGTCATGCCTCCTTGACACGCTCAGCCCCTTGATATCGCTTGCTTATCGCCTCCCATATCTTTAACGGTGAGTCTTGTTCGCCAACTTGCAGTATAAGATTCTCCGGAATGGACTGGAATAGCAACGTTGTTGCGATATCGTTCTTGTTCGATTCATCTGTTCCACGTTGGACAGCTTCCCAAACCTTATGAATCCGTAACAGAACTTTCATCCTCATTGACCATACGGTGTAATTCGTAGAGGTAAGCATAGGACACTGGATCGAGATCGTTTTGTCAAACTCCTTTTGACGTGTGGTTGTTGTAAGATCTCCCATAGCTCGGTTTTCTTACTAACAAACGATCGATCAAAACCTCGTGCTCTGATACCAAATAAAAGGAACAGAAACGTGTTTGTGTTTAACCACGAAACTGAGCTTGAACACAACACGATTTGTATAAAGAATATATCTCTTTATTATGTTTAGAAACTAACTCAAAACTAAACACTTCAAACTATTGTGTTTTCTCTTATCATTGACACAACTCATCAATGATATATATAGTGCTAGATAACTCCTATTTCCTATAGTATTAGATAACTCCTAATTCTATAAAGATTACACTAAACATTATTTCCTAAACCAACTTGTTATAGGAAACTTAGACTCCAAGCTATTGAGGCTTATCTCCAACAGGCGACAGGTGCAATGTCTCAGTCAAGCTGAGTAGGGCATTCATGTATGCTGTCTTCAGAAGTGGATTGTTTATATGGAACTTCGATGCAATCTTTTGGTGTTTTCTAAACAAACAGTTGATAGATTTGACCTAGGAGAGCAAAGAAAAATGTATAAAGTAAAACCATATTATCCATGTTTCATAATAAATATCACTTTAAGTTTGTTTTTATTTCAAAAAGTATCATTCTACAATTCTAATATAATTTTGTACATTAAATTCATTTTTACCCTTTTGAATAACCAATAATCTTTTATTTAAATTATTTTTATTTAATTAATCATACATTAAATAAAAATATATTAGTTTATTACATAATTTTTTTAATCTCAGTAAAAAATGACAAAATGCCACCTTTTAAAAAATGAACTGAATATTTAATTGCAGTCTTCCAGAGGTTTGGAAACCATTCCTGCATGCGTGTGTCAATGATATTCATTTGCCTCTCCCATAAATCCGACATCACCATTGTTTTATTTTTGAGTTTATATGTGGTTTAAATTTATTTTTAATGAGAATAACAAGACCCCAAAGTTCTCATTAGCGGTCTTCTACTTTATTTTCTCTTCCATGATTAAATTACTTTTTTTCCAAAAAGATACTTGATTTAGACACTTCTTTTTCTACGTTTAATTAATAAATATTTGATCAACATTCAAACTTTCAACACCAAAAATGAAAAATAGTTTTCTTATTATCAAAATTATATTAAAACAAAACTACAAAAAACAAGACCAAACAATTAAAGGAAATCAAAACAAAAGAAAATAAGTTCTCTAAAGTTAAAAAATTGGACACATTTCTACAATATTAGATTTCACACACTTCTAATTCATGTTATGTTATAAATTACTAAATTTATTTTATCAATATTAACCATCATATATATTAAGAAAAATGGTCACATTGAAAAAAATCTATATTCAAGAATCGGTTTTAAAATTGTGAAGTAATAAAACTACGCAATGTATTATGGAGACTTTTTATGCTCATTTATTTATGATGAAAGAACTAAGAAGTTGTATCCATAGGTGATACTACATTATTTAGTTTTACAAAACATGAAAAGAAAAATAATTCAGACCACCTTCCTCATTTGTTATTGTGTTAATCGTGTTGCATTTTATGGTTTCATATAGTGGAAGTTTATTTTATAATAACATAAATAATAAAAAGGAGAAAAAGCTAAAATCAAAATTTCTCATTTACACCAAAACATTAACAAGAAAATAGTAAAACACTCATATAAAGCATGTCAAACAAAAAACAAATTCTAAATTTAGGATACACAAAAAATTAAGCATATTATATGCCGCACAAATTTATATACAAGCAAAATTTAATAAATTTAACATATTGAGAATACTTAAATCCGTGCGTAAAAAATCCTAGTTATTAGGTAACAAGAACATATATTTGATAAATTTTCTAAGAGATGGTCCAATTTATAAAATTCTCTATAGAAAAATTGTGATTTTTTTTTATAGTATAAGTTATGAATTCTGTTTTGATAGTATAGATTTGACTATTGTTCCCAGACCCTTTGTTTCTGTTGTACATTCATTACTTACTCTAAACCTCTCCTTCAAGAAGTGGCTTTTATCAGAATTAATCTACACTTTGGTCTTGTATCTGCTAAATATCTCCTTGACAATACTTAGCTAAAGTCTTACCTTAAGGTAGTAGAATAATGTCTCTTACGTAAAGAAATTAAGTCCACTGAAATTTTAGACTAATCTTGACTATCAATAGAGTTAGCATGTTCGTTATCTAACTTGTTATGTCAACAATAGGTTTGGTTCAGTTTTTTTCCTGTTATAACAACGAGAACCAGACAGAAGGCACTTGTACGTATTGACTACTTAAGGCTTAAAAACACTTTCTAAGTGAATCATAAAAGGTCACTGACCTTACATCAACATCACAGATTCGCAGTCCATTTATATTCACCTTCTCAAATACTGTTTACAAAATATTACTGTAACAGTTAAACTCATCACCATTCACACCCTTTTTGCGACTTGCTACAGTATTAATTGGGAAAAATAACACAGAAAATCTTTAAAGTGACATTCTTTGAACTTTTTTATCTATCACATTAAACCATTAAGTTAGATTTCTATCACAAAACACCTTCAACATAGCTACTTGTATATCAAATAAAAAATGACCATTTTCCCTATAAACATGATGATGTCATTATGTGTTAGTTTTTTTAAAATTATTTACTTGATAAAATCAATTAAAATAAATTAAACTAAGTTAGAAAAAAATAAAGAATAAAAAAGAATCATATTTAATAAATATTGAAATATTTTAATAATTCACAATATTATATTAAAAATTAAAATAATAATAATTCTAAAACTAAGATAAAATAAAATTAGAAAGTAAATAATAATTTAAAAAATCAAAATATCATTTTAAAATCGAAATATTTTTAATTAAATTTTAAAATTAAAATAAAATATTTAAATTTTAAAATTAAAGAAAAAATAATTTTTAAAGTATATTGACATCATCATTACCGGTAACTATTTTGGACTGGTGATAATACTTTTTATTTTAGAATTAACAAGTAATAGAATTTTTAATATAACAAGTGTTATCATTTGACAAAAATCATTATCGTTAATGATGATGTATTTTTAACAATTTTTTTATAGCAAATTTACAGATATACTTTGAATTTCTAAATAATATTTTTCTTATTTAAAAAGAAATATGTCAAATTTTTAAGTGATATTTTGATTTCATTATTATTTATTCTAATTATTATCTGATTTTTAATTTTAATTATTAATATTTTTAATTTTCATATAATTTTTTGGAATTTTAAAATATTTCAATATTATTAAAAAATATTTTTTTTCTTCTAATTTAATTTATTTCTTTTTTATTTCTTTTACTTGATTTTATTAAATAAATAATTAAAAATTAAAAAAACTGACACATCATTATGTTGATAGATAAGTCTGTTACAGTTTTGACTTGATATACAAGTAAGACACGTCAAAGGGCTTTTGTGATACAAAGCTAATTTGATGCTTTAGTATGATAGTTAAATAAATTCAACATTTAAAATGTAATTAAATATTACTATGAAGGTTTTTTATGCAATTTTAGTAAGTGCTAGTTTTAGGAGTTTTTATGTGATTTCCCCTTTTAAAAAAATATATTTGTTTTTTTTTATCTTAGAAAATTAGTTTTGAGTTGTGCTAAAAATCATTGTAGCAAAATGGTACAACTAAATCTTGAAGTTTTTTTACTAATAACTTTTAAACCTTTAGAGTAACAATTGTATCACAGAAAACCTTTAGACTTACTTATTCATTGAATAAAAAATTAATCTGTTGAACATGTAAAAACGGTAACTTATCGATTTGTTTTCCAAAAAATAATTATTTAATTACTAAGAAAATATTTATTAAAAATCAAAAATTAAATAAAAATCAGAAAATTAAATTAATTTTTTTAAAAATTATAAAACTCAGAAAAATAAAGAAAAGTTAATAAAAAGATTAAATTAAAATTCAAAATTAAACAAAATTAAAGAAATTTCACAAAAATAGAAAATTTAAAAATTCGAATAGTTTTTTTAATTACAATATTATTTTTAATAAAACTATTTGAAACCATCATCATCAACAATAGTATGTTTAAAACTTTTATTTTCAACGAATGAGATGTTTGATTTTACAGGAAAAATCGCATAACATTACAAGATTGCTTTTATTTTTTTAAGAAAAACTGACATATCATCATTGACAACAAAAAATTTCAAATATATCATTATTGGCGATGATGGTTTCAAAAAATTTTCTTGAAAAAATAATCTTGTAATTTTATTTCAATAAGTATTTTTGAATTTATAATTTTGTGAATATTCTTTAATTTTGTTTAATTTTCTGTATTTTAACTTATCTTATTTTTTATAAATTTTTATTTATTTCTGATTTTTTTTATTTTGTTTAATTTTCTGAAATTTTATTTTAGAAATACTCTACGGTAGCACTAAAAAATTGTTTGTCACAAAATAGTTTTCAAAGAGAAAAAATGACCAAAATATATTTTATTAAAGGGTGTAAACATAAATTACCCTTTGAGTTAACTAATCTAGAATTAGAGTTTAAAATTATTTGGTGGAGCTTTGGATGTGAGGTTTAAAATTTTAAAAAAAATAAAAAAATATTAAAATTTTCAAAAAAAAATCTATTTCAATTTCTTTTACTTTTTTGAGAGTTATTTTGTGACAAAAACTTAAAAATAGTTATTTGAGAGAATTTTCATTTTCTTTAGCTTTTCGATTTTTTTTAAATTTATTTTAATTAATTTTAATTTTAATTTTAATTTTATGAATTAAGCAATTATTTTTTATAAAAATGACACACCCTTGTTTTTACCTGTTCAACCAGTCATTTTTTTACTTGGTGAATAAGTAAATCAAATTGAATGTTTTTTTGTGATATAAATACCATTTTGAACGTTTAAAGTGATAAATAAAAAAATTTAAGATTTAAAGTGTCAGTATGTAGCACTTTAAGAGTGTTTTTATGTGATTTTGCCTAAAAAAATGTTTTCTCCAGTTAACATCAGTTTTCTAATGACATGGGGTTCTCATAATGATCCGAAACAGACACAGAAAAAGAATTATTAAAACAAATAGTCTGGGCTTGCTTAAGCTCGGACATAGGCAGTCCTTCAATTATAACACTTCTCAAGCTTCTTTCCTTGAAATCGTAATAGAAAAGACAGAACGGATCAGAAAAACTCTTTCCGGACCAAACAAACCTCGCCGGTTGAAAAGGTTTCCATGACCTTGAAGTCAAAGCCAGCAGCAGATTCAGGCAAAACAAAAGTGTTCATAGACCAAACCTCTTTCTCAGCATCTTCCACAACCCACATTCCAAAACTACCCTCACGAGGATTCTCGACCACTCCAATTTTCCCTTTGTAGTTAATTAAAATTTTATCGGTACGATCCCATAGAGTAGGAAGCCACATATTCTCATAACCCATTGGTACAAGTCTGCTTGGTACTTTGATGATGTTGAACGTTTCAAGCTTAACATCAAAACTCACAATTATAGAATTATCCGGGGGATCAATGTCCATCATATGGGCTCCGTAGTATATGGTTCCGTTCATATACAAACCCCTTGTACAAACAACGTGGGGATATGCCACACAAGGAACCTCTCTCCAAGTTTCTTCTCCTCCCAATACCACAATCTTGTGTTCCAATCTCGAAGACCAATCATCAACGGCAAGCACTTTGTATTGATCTTCAACAGGATCGTACCCCAACATATACAGGGCGTGGAAAAAACTGGTGGAGTAGATTTGAAGTTGAAATATGGAAAATTATGCACTTGCCTTGTGCTAGGGTTACAAATCCCCACGTCCTTGAAACGTGCCCCGACGCAGATCAAGCCCTGACATGCGTTATACACCACTTTGCCCTTAGTGTTGACTAGGATCAGATCTTTGTTGGAAGAAGGAGAGTACGAAGGTGCGTTTGGGTTAGGCGTCGAGGCTACCAGAATCTTTTCACCGTAAAAGTCAGCAAAAATAATGAGGAGACTAGGAGGAGGTGTGATATTCAAGCGCCGGTTATTGAAATCTCGGCTGGTGATGATGGAGGACCAAAGCTTGGAGACGCATCGAAATCTCGATAGAGATTTCATAGGCAACCCTAAGAGTATATTGATCTGGAGGTCGAGAGGAATGTAAACTGTTGTCGGATTTGGACATGACATTGACTTTCTTCTCGTTGGGGCTCGCTTTAGCCTTTTTCTATTGTCTTTCTTTGTCAATTTTTTTGAAGGTTTATGCGTATGAACAATTTCATTGCCTTCGTCAAGAAGTCTGTCGTCTTTACAAAACCTAGAAATAAGAAACCTTATAACCACCTTCGCAAAACCTAGGAGTGGGCTTCTCGGTTTAGCTTTGGGTTTGGTTTGGTTTAATAATTTAGGTTTTATAAAACTCAATCTAATCAAAATCAAAACTGAAGTAGCTTTGATTAGAGTTTGGTTTAGGTTTAGTTTGGTACGATTTAGTTCGATTTGGGCTTAGTTTGGTTTGGTTTAGTTCGGTTTGGTTTCAGTTTATTTTATTATGAGAATTGATACATAAAATTGGATCTTCACTACTGTAAAGTCAACACTGGTAGTTGTAATATTTTAGGTTCAATCTAGAGGACCAGTTTACACTTTATCTCTATTGTTCAATATCAATCTAAAAAAGTCAAAGTTTTTTGACTAAAAAGCGTAAAAAACAAGTAATAGATTTGGTTTGAGGGTTTTAAGATGATTAAGAATGCTATCTTAGGGTGGGCTGATCGGGTGTTGACAATCGTGAGCCGAACATCTATTCAAGTTCAGTTAAAAGAATGAGTTTAAAACTTGGAACACGCAATTAAAACTAGGTCAAGGGTCGAACCAGGTCAACGGTTGAACCGGTCAAATTGGTTTAACTAAGCTTTAAAATTTTAATTATAGAAAAATATATATGTACAACTATATAACTCATTTATATAATGTTTTTGCTAGTGTTGACTGCTTGATGTATAACTGATATACATGAAATTTGGAGAATCAGATATTCTGTTTCATATTTATTCTGTAAAATGGTATATATTATACTTTGACTCATGCGTAAACACTTTCTCATTAAAGAAGAGATACTTTACTGAAGAAAAGCTAAAGAAAGAAGCAGAGAGCTTCAACTAAAATTCTCAATCAGTGACTTCCTTTTATCAAATAATATCGCTGAAATCAAATGGAGTTTCAGCAGCCAAAGCTGCAGCTTTATGTTTCTTCAGATCTGATTCTAAATCAGACAAAGACACCTTTCGCTTCTTGACTTTCTCCTCAAGTAATCTGATCTTTGCCCTAATCTCCCGTTTCTTCTCCTTTTTCAGGAAAGCCTCGTCCAGTTTCTGACGCAACCAATGCAACTTAAAGCCTGCTTTTGTTAGATCCAAAACCGTACGGTCTGCTTTGTTTAGATCGTCCATTGTTAGCTCCTTAGGAGATTGACACAGTGTCATTATTAGGTTGAGAAGAACACCCATGTAAGCATTTCTAAGCTGTTGATTCTTTAAACTAAAATCTGATGCCATGTCTGGATGTTTCTCAAAGATTGTCATCACTTGGTTTACCTGTGAAACAAGTAATGTCCCAATCGTTTTTTTATTTGTTTTACATTATTAATATTGATAGTGATAGTTTCTTGATTTATCACCTGTGAATCAAGAACTTGAAATCCGTTGACTTCAACAATTTTATCAGCATCGTCAGATGACTTGGACCATTCTTCAGATGAAGATGAGTAACTCAGCTCGTCATCGCTAGATTCGTTACTCTCTGTATTCTTCACCATTGAGACAAAGACAATCACTCACTTTTAAAGTTAGAAATGCTTAGTTAAGATTTAATTACCCTTCAGTTTGCAGAAAGGAATATAAACCATAGAGTATATATATATTTGGGGAGATAAGAGAGAGATTTTACACAATGCATGCATTTGTTTCTTGTCATGAATATAACAAAATTAATAAATGGTATAATTAAACAAGCAATGTGATATTAATGGCGTTCCATCTTTGCCGTGTATTACTATGATGCATGCATGTATCCAACGATATTCTATTAAGCTACAAAGATGAAACATATATTGAATCATTCCCTCCTCTTTTCAACATTGATACAGTGAGAATTAAATGAATGAAAAAAAAGAGATAAAACAGACAGTAACATATACCATACCAGTTTCCTAGAAAAGGTTTTTCTCAATGTTTTTTGAACCTGGACACTGAACCGGACAACTTACTGGGTTACTGGGTCGATCGTGGGCAAACCCTGGACTGATAAATTAATTTTTAATATATGATTATATATTAGCTATTAAAAATATAAGAAAATTTTTATATATTTCATTTATGAAATATAAAGGTACTTAAATTTTGTTGTGCTTATTTTTAATTTCATTTTACATACAAAATATTAAAATAGTATAATAGAAAATATGGTAATACTTAAAATTCTTAAGTTTTCAATGTATGTGAATAACGGAATTAAACTTTAAATCGTTTTTAAAATTTGAAAAAAAAATAAATTAAAAATCATTTGTTGGTTCAGCCGGTGGTTCAACCGGTTGCCGTGTTTAAGAGTTTTTATCGGGGTTTATCGGGTATTTGAAAAACGGATATTTGGTAAAATCCAAATCGGATTACTTACCGGATCACCATGTTCAACACACACAATTACTTGGTCATAAATTAACATAGCTTAAACCGTTTGTTCGCAAAATCCATGGGATATAATGCTGCAGATGTATGCCTTTAATTCACTAATGCAATGTTCTAACTGCAGCCTAGTCGTCCACATTTAATTCGAACAACATCACATAACCAAGTAGGCACACAAACATTAAATAACATCATCGAATGAGATAGGAGCTTTTGCAGCCGACAACTCTAGTTGTTCCTTCTCCAGCTGATCTTCCAGGTCTGAGCACTTCTGTTTCAAATCCTTCAACTCTTCCTCAATTTCTTGAACTCGAGTCTCACCACCTCCTCTTTTTCCTTCTTTTCCGATATCTCATCAAGTTTTTTCTCTAACCAATCCATTTAACCCAACGTTAGTCATGGAGCCAAGTGCAGCATCTGCCTCGGCCAGATCAGTGTTGGAGAGCTCGTGAGGCGACTGGCGCAGAGTCTCAATCAGACTAAGTAGCAAACTTATGTAACCCGTCCTAAGATTTAGGTTCTTGTACTAATATCAGATGCAATCGGCTAACAAGTTCCATCTGAGAACGAAAACAAAAAGAAAACATAAAGAAGAATACATATTCAAAACACATAATCTTAGTTTCTAACCTGTGAAGGAAGAAGTTGAAAGTCATTAACATCCATGGTTTTGATTGTTGTTGAAGTTTCCTCTGTTACATCAAACTTGCCAAAACAATCTTGAATTCTCCATTTACCAAATATCCACTCTCTTTGGTACGGATCTCATTAAGGGGAAACATGGACACACGACCTCAACAGGGAGACTTCTCATAAAACCATTTTGCTCATCTGTAAAATAAACAAATGAGAAGTCACATTCAGTCTAGTGACATTGAATAAAGCATTGCAAGAAATACTCTCATGTGGAATGAAAAACAATGTTCACAACTTGGCACAAAGCTTCAAAACTAATCTAAAACCACCCTAACACAAAAACACCCTTGATAAACACATAACAATACAGTCTGACATTTTAAAAAAATTTCATAGTGCTTTATGCGCAAATAAAATTTAGTGCCCTTATTTTTCATATAATATCTTTCATACAACTAAAATTATTACATAAAACGTGATGCCCTAAGCCACTGGTTTCACCGGATCGGGCCTGCTAGTACGAAGACAAGCCTATATAAGAACTCGCAAACCAATAAGTGGAAGCAAGAATTACCATTTCGTCTGGAATGTTTTATGGTGTTTTGATTACTATAGTTAGGGAATAACGAGCGTTTCTTCTCCATCCACAAGGAAGTGAATCATGATCAGCAACTTCAAGAAACAGAAACAAGTAGTCAACGTTGTTTCCCTTAGGATATGCACAAAGACGCCTGCAGCAAACAAGACACATAGGATCATACATGCCTACACTACTGTATGGGAGATGTCACCTGAAAACACTTGAAAGGCTTACCATTTGCAATGACCGACAACGAATGGATCAGAACAAAGTTTCTCACATTGCAAAGCTGAGAAGTTCTTAATCGTCCAAGTGATCTTCTTTCTTGATTGCTTCCCCATGATTGTTCTTGAATCGAACTAGCAGATCGCACCCAACAGTTTTTAATCTTAGGGTTTACACTCTTGGTGCATGTTCCTCTCTGGATTAATTTAGGATATTAGATATTAATAAAAATTGATTTCGTTCTAGAAAAGTGGAACTAATATTTGTAAATGTTTCAGAAAATAATTAGATTACAATTACAAATCAAACAAAGTTTTGGATTTTGTTAAAAAAAAAATTTAGGAAGATTGTTGAGATTCTTTTCATCAGAAGATTTATATAGGATTTGGTATAAACAACAAAATGTTATTCTAAGGGATGACTTCATTATATATCAATAATAATCTGTAATATTTTAGATTTATTAGTTGGTTACCAATATTTTAATAAATAACTAATTTGTATATTAAATTTAAATTTAAGAATGGATATATATATATATATATTTAATATATATTATTTTAGATATATTTTTATTTATTTTGGTTAAAATGTATTAAATCAAATTGTATAAAATTAAGAAGAAAATTTGTTAGAAATAATATTTTTAATGATCTAAAAGTTAAACTGAATATTATTTCAAAAACTTGTAAATATAAAAGGAAGCTGATGGTAGTATTAGAATTAGATTTTTTTTTTTGAATAATGAGGATGTGTCTGGATCTTCGGCCCAAATAATCCCCCTAGGCCCGGGACCAGCCGGCGCTAATACCATTTCTGGCGTAAAGCATCGCTCCCAGTGCGAGTCGAACCCGGGTGGCGGTGATTGCAGCTGCAACTCCTTTACCAACCAGACTACCTCGTCATAGTATTAGAATTTTATGATTCAAAAAATTGCCATAAATTTTGAAGAAATTTTTAGTAATAAGAAATGGTATAGTTATCAAATAACTCTGAGCTATTCCTAACTCATCATTCTTCTCTTCACTTCATCTCTTTGCTATTTGCACATAAAATATATGTCTTTGATTCAAACCATTCTTATAATTAGTTAGTGCTACATATTCTTAAGTACATGAGAAGAAACCAAAGAACTTGTAGGCTTCTTCACTGGTGAGTTTCATTCAAACAACATCCTCAAAACCAAGTCTAGCTAGGGATGTTAAATCCAGGACCAGGGCTTAGCCCTCCTTTGTTTAAAATAAACCCAGCCCTATTTTAACCCAACCCTATTTTAACCCTATTTTAATTAAGGGTTAGGGCTGGTACCAGGGTTAGCCCATTTAATTTTCATTCATGTAGAAAAATGTTTGTATACTAATTTTAACTAAAAAATTATATTTTTAACAACTTCAAATATAATCATATAAATAGAAAATATCGTAAAATTGATTTTTCCCGCCAAAACCGCAAAATCGCGTTTTCCGCCAAAACTGCAAAATCGCGTTTTTCCGCCAAAACCGCAAAATCGCGTTTTTCCGCCAAAACCGCAAAATCGCGTTTTCCCGCCAAAACTGCAAAATCGAGTTTTTCCGCCAAAACCGCAAAAATCGCGTTTTCCCGTCAAAACCACAAAATCGCGTTTTCCCGCCAAAACCGCAAAATCGTGTTTTCCCGCCAAAACCGCAAAATCGCGTTTTCCCGCCAAAACCGCAAAATCGCGTTTTCCCGCCAAAACCGCAAAATCGCGTTTTCCCCGCCAAAACCGCAAAATCGCGTTTTCCCGCCAAAACCGCAAAATCTTGTTTTCCCGCCAAAACCGCCTCGTTCTCCTCATTCTTCAGTTCAACTTCAAGCGCAAGCAAACACCTGTCTCTGTTCCACGATCATTCTATCAAGTTCTCTCATGCGTTCACCACGTGTTTCCATTTTCTTCTTCTTCAAGCAAAGGTCTTCCAGCTTCTTCTTCAACCAATCCAACTCGAAACCTACCCCTACTAGATCCATAAACGTGTTCTGAGCATCTACTAGTTCCTCTCTGTTAGCTCCTGAGGAGCTAAGCAAGTTATGTCGATGAGGTCGAGAAGGGTGTTCATGTACGCATTCTTCACTAACTGGTTCTTTGGACGAAGATTTAATGCGGTTTCTGGGTGCCTTTCAAAGATTCTCCTTACATATTCAACCTGAGAACAAGTTTGATGTAAAGCCTTCATCAAAAAAAAAAAAAAGTTTGATGTATAAAGCAAACCAACTAAAGTGATTATTGTTTTGTTGTTCTTACATCTGTGTAATAAACTCGAAAGCCATTGATCTCCACTGTTCCATCACCGTTCCACATTGATACAATCTGAGTTTCTTGTGATACAGAGAAGATGCTTTACTTGCAGCTTAGGCAAATGGAGTTTTGTGTTTTTGAGGATTGTTTCCATGTAACTGAAATATATATACTAAAGAAGATGCATGCATCATTAATAAACTTGAGCTAATTGTAACTTAATAATACATTGTCGTAATTAATAACATATGAATTATTAATTGCGTCACACATTAAGATAATTATTTGGAAAATGACTATACTCTGTTCCCGTGTTAAAAGAAAATGGGTAGGTAACCGCTTTATAAGAATGTCATAAAGTGGTCACTAAATAGGCGGCTAAACTCCGTGTAGACTTAAAAAAAAAATTAAAAAATCATTGTGTTTATAATGATTTTTTAAAACATTTCTCTATTTGGACACCTAGAGACATTACTTTTCCACCAAGAAAAGTGTTACTCTTTAGGAAGGTTTCAAACTACAAACCACTTAGTTACCAAAACACCCTGGTACTAGCAAAACCTAAACCCAAATACCTAAGAATACAATTCATCAGAAAAATCGTCATCATCAGACAACAAGAGAGGAGCACTTGCAGCCAAAACCTCTGCCTTCTCAGTCTCCATCTGAGCTTCAAGGTCTGTGCACTTCTGCTTCATTTCCTTTAATTTTTCCTCAATAATTTGGATCTTAATCTTACCAGCTTTCTCTTTTGCCTTCTTTTCTTTTATTTCACCAAGTTTTTTCTCCAACCAATCCAACTTAAACCCTATACTTTTCATGTGTGCAAGAGTAGTTTCTGTATCAGACAGATCACTATCAGAGATTTTCTGAGGCGACAGGCGCAAAGTCTCAGTTAAGCTGAGTAGGACATTCATGTATGCTGTCTTCAGAAGTGGATTCTTTATATGGAACTTTGATGCAAACTTTGGCTGTTTTCTAAACAAACGGTTGACAGATTTGACCTAAAATGTGTAAAGTAAAACCATATTAAACAGCAGTGTTCCAGAAGTTTTATAAACCATATCTGTATGCGTACGTACCTGTGAAGGAAGAACGTGAAATCCATTGATAACTTGGACAACATCTATCTCCGCAACAACTTTGACTTCTTCATCCAGAAGAAACCCAAGGGTGTTTTTCATTAGTGGAAAACCAAAACGGGGAGTCTTGTGATCAAACCACTGTTGTGTCACTATAGAACAACAAATTAAGCATTCATCTCATAAGTTGCATGGTTTAATAAACCAGTTATTGAACATTAAGTGTTCGCAACTTCACATATTGGCAAGTTCGAGAACTAACTAGACTCTCGCCCGCCCTTTGAAAGGTCGAGTATATTTTTTGTTTTAACTATTTTTTGAAAATTTTAATTTTTATATATTTTTTGTATAATCTTTTATCAATAATATAAATCACTTAATATTATTAATATAAAGTAATAATACATAAGTAATAAATAATTAGATCAAACATTCGTTGTTGTTTTTATATAATAGATAAAAACCGACCATAACACCTTTAACCAACATAAGCCACATGACCAAAGAAGAATAAAAAGGGTATTTAGTGATTTAAACCTCCAACTATTTTTAAATCGGAAGAAAAACCTTCAACTAAAATTTTATATTTTTAAACCCTCAACTAAGATTCTGTTAGTGTATTAATCTCTCCGTTAACAGTTCCGTCTTAAATAGATGTAAAACGTTAATTTGAAACGCTGAGTTTCATTAAAAGGGGAAAACAACACAACTTTTATTCAAAACAACAGTTTTGCAAACGACGTAGTTTAATAAAAAAATAGCAAAAGAGAGCTTACCTTCGTACGAACCCAGGTTCTTTGCGTTTACAATAAATCATTTACCACTTAGACTAAATAATAATAGTTGTTGTCATATACATATTTTAGGTATTTAATGTTTCTTGATCCATGATTTCAAATTAGAATGTAGCTACACTTATCAAATAATCGAACCCTACCATCACCCACGACGAGGAAAAGGCTGAAATCGATGGTCACCGGAGGGAGAAGCAGAGGGAAAAAATCGACGAAGAAAGATTCGAGTAAGCTTCAGAATAAGGAGAATAATTCGTTAATACTCTTTTCAGATTCTTTGGAATCTGAATAAAAAACGGCTTCAGGAGACTTGTTCATGTCAAAATTCTTCGGAGTTTCGCAAAAATAGACGGCACTTCATCTGCTGTCATCGTCCATCAGCCATTGACGACGAACAAGAACCCTATCATCACATCAGACTCGACAAAAAACGCATAAATAAATAAAGATGTCAATGGCAACAATGATTCTCAATTAGTCCAAGTGGGCGATGTCTTACTGTGCTTTCAAGGAACCCGGGTTCAAGCACATGGAGCTCCTTTTTTCTACTTTTTCTATTTTACAAACTACGTGTTGTTTTAGGTAAAGTTCGTGTTGTTTTTGGGTAACTACATGTTGTTTTACCCTTTTCACGGAATTCAGCGTTTCTAATTAACGTTTTACATCCACTTTAGACAGAACTGTTAACGGAAGGGTTAATACATTAACGGAATCTTAGTTGAGGGTTTAAAAATATAAAATTTTAATTGGAGGTTTTTCTTCCGATTTAAAAATAGTTGGAGGTTTAAATTACTAAATACCCGAATAAAAACGTATACCTTGTCGTCGGTAGATATTTTCAAGAGCCTGATTTACTATAGTCACTGAAAAATTTGCCAGCCTCTCCATCCAATAGGAAAAGATTCAGAATCAACAACTTCCAAAGTCAAGTGATTAAGCCATTTTCTTTTGGGATATGCAATAAGACGCCTGTAAGCAACATGAATATGTAACACATGTTCAAGTTCATCTACAGGGAAGTAAACACTAGAGAATTCATTATAGTCTTACACGTACCATTCGCAGCCACCGATTACGAAAGAGTCAGAATAAATTCTCTCCGACTGAAAAGAGGATATGTTATGAATCACCCAAGTGAACTTGCTATCAACTTTATTAAACTGAGTTATTTCATATAAAACTTAATCTTCAATGTACAGTGTTTCAGTATATATATACCACATCTTCTATACACGTGTATTATCAATATGTACAATATACAGTCATTAAGTTGCTCCTAATACGCCCCCCTCAAGCCGATGATCTAAAGGAGAGAAGAGGCTTGAAATGGACATCTTGTGGAGCAATTTGTAGAAGGGACCAGGATGTAAAGGCTTAGTCAAGATATCCGCATGCTGGTTCTGAGTAGGGACATGAAGAACCTTGAGAAAGCCAAGCTTGATCTGGTCACGTGTAGTATGACAGTCAATCTCAACATGCTTGGTCCGTTCATGGAAAACAGGGTTGCTAGCAAGATAGATAGCAGATTTGCTATCACAAAACAACTTAGCTGGAGTAGTCACTTGAATCTGTAAGATAGTCAGAAGCTGGTGGAGCCAAAGCAATTCACATGTCGCCATTGCCATACTTCTGTATTCAGCCTCAGTGCTGCTGCGACTAATAGTGTCCTGTTTCTTCGACTTCCAACTGATCAAAGACTTCCCAAGATAAGTGCAGATGCCGGAAACTGAACGCCTTGTGTCAGTACATGTAGCCCAATCAGCATCAGAAAAAGTATTAAGACATACTTCAGAGTCCGCTGCATAGAAAAGTCCCTGTCCCGGATTAGACTTAATGTATCGGAGAATCTTGTGGGCAGCTTGGAAATGAACATCAGTAGGAGCAGAAAGGAATTGGCTAAGACGATTGACAGCAAAAGTGATGTCAGGCCGAGTGATGGTAAGATATAGAAGTCGTCCAATAAGCGCCCTATACGACTTCGGATCAGGTAAAAGAGAGCCAGTGGTCTTGCTTAACGGAACCGTAGGGTCCATAGGAATGGAGCTTGGTTTAGAAGCTAACGTCCCTGTATCTGCAAGAATGTCCAAAGCATACTTGCGTTGACAAATGGATATACCAGTAGAGTTCCGAGCAATCTCAAGGCCAAGAAAGAACTTAGGAATACCTAAGTCTTTCACCTTAAAACTACGATGCAAAAGATCTTTAAGGTGTTGTGTAGCTGCATCACTATTGCTTGCTATCAAGATATCATCAACATATACCAAGAGAGCAATGAATGTACTCCCTGATATCTTACGAATAACGTTGTATCAGAAGGAGACTGGTGAAAACCATCTCGAAGAAGCACAGTGGAGAAACAATGATACCACTGTCGTGACGCCTGTTTTAATCCATAAATGGATTTCCGCAAGCGACAAACAGGATTCAAAGGCAACACCTCTCCCAAAGCCGGAGTGTAACCCAAAGGCAAACTCATAAAGATCTCTTCATCCAACTCACTATGCAAAAAAAGCATTAGACACATCCATTTGGCTAAGACTCCATCCATGAATAGCAGACAAGGCAAGAAGAAGTTTAACCGTAGTTAACTTGGCCACAGGAGAAAAAGTATCTGAGAAATCAATCCCCTCTTGTTGAGTAAAGCCTTGCGCCACCAAACGCGCTTTGTGTCTATCAATAGTACCATCAGAGTTATACTTTAATGTGTATATCCATTTACAGCCCACAACATTCTTCCCTTCAGGTAAGGACACCACATCCCAAGTATGATTAGCTTCCATCGCAGCCAACTCATCATTCATAGCAACTCTCCAAACAATAGAGGTTATGGCTTGTTTGAAAGTTTAGGTTCAGTCTCAACAGAGATAGACAAAAGGTAGTGTTGGTAAGGAATGGTGAGGTTTGAATATGAAAGAACAGATGAGAGTGGATAAAGAGGCGGAGGGGAAGGTATCAGTTTTGGTAATGGAGTAGAAACATGGTTTAAGGAACAATGGTAGTCAGACAGATAGGTGGGAGCTCTGGACTGTCGTCGAGGCCTATCAATGGGCAATAAGGTTTGACCAGACCCAGAGGATCCAGTTTCATGAATGTCCATAGTAGCACTAGGTGTAACCGATGCATATGTATGACCATGAGAAGGTAAAGAAATTATGCTATCTAAAGCAGAGGGGGTAGGTAAGGGAAGAATCACATCAGGATGTAAAGAAGAAGGATCAAAAAGATGTGGATCAGTTTTGAAAGGAAATAAGGTTTCATGAAAATGACATTACGAGAGATAGTAATGGAAAAAGTATCTAAGTGCAAAACTTTGTAACCCTTGAAACCTGGTGGATAACCCAAGAAAACACATGAGTCAGCTCTAGGAGAAAATTTGGTTCTATCCTTTTGTAAAGTTGAAACGTAGCAAAGACAACCAAAATTGCGAAGAAATCCGTAATCTGGCTGTTTCTTAGTAAGAACTTCATAAGGAGAACGTTTTTGTAAAAGAAGAGAGGGAGTTCTGTTTATAAGAAAAACCGCAGTAAGAATGCACTCACTCCAGTAAACCAGAGGAATGTTAGATTGAAACATCAATGAGCGAGCAACATTCAAGATATGCTGATGTTTCCGTTCTACCACAGAGTTTTGCTCAGGAGTATATGCACAATAAAAGTAGTGTATAATGCCATGATCTTTAACAAATTGAGTAAATGATAATTCAGGCGCATTATCACTACGAATGGATTTGATAGAGACATGATATTGGTTTTGGATGAGTTTAAAGAAATCAGGGAAACACGAGCAACCTCACTTTTATTACGTATCATATAAACCCATGTAGCACGTGAACAATCATCAACTAGTGTAAGGAAATAATGGTAACCATACTCAATAGAAAAAGTACCCCATACATCTAAATGTACAAGATCAAACGGAGAAGATGATAACTTGTTATTTGAAACAAAAGGAAGACGCTTCTGTTTAGCCAGAGGACACACAGAACATGGGCTTGCAGATTTAGACTTAGACAAAGAAAGGTTACTAGATAAGAGACGTAACTTGTCAGCAGATGGGTGTCCAAGGCGTTGATGCCAAAGAGCACCATCTACTAACAAGGATCCACACATCGCAACAGATGGAGATGCATCAGATGATTGCAAGATGCAAAGATTGTGCAAAAAGAACTCCTCTACCAATCGTCAAGTCCTGAATAGGCTCATGAATCAAGCATGAATCATAAGTAAAATAAGCAGAGTATCGAGATTGTTTAAGCAAGCTACTAACACTCAGTAAATTGAACTTGAATGAGGGAACATGTAACACATCATGCATAATAAGAGATGCAGATAGATGAACAGTTCCAGTATGTGTGATTGGTAACCTAGTGCCATTGGGAAGAGAAATTGTTACCCCTGCGACCAGAGAAACCATACTGAACAGAGAGAGGTCATAACAAACATGTCATGTAGCACCACTATCGATAATCCAACTACCAAACGGGAGAGACTCATAAAGTGAGGAGAGACATTGATTTTGAAAGGTAAGCAAATGATATTGTAAACTGGTAGAAGGAAAAGGTATGGTACATGATGCTGAGGATTGAGTAGCCATAACACCCTTTCAGTATTGGAAGGTTGAGTTACTGATGAATGACAAATTGGTTGTTCCGGAAGCTTTACTTGAGCACTTAGTTGTTGAAGCAAGGACTGAATTTGATCATTGTTGAAGTGACTCAAATTAAGCTGATATGATTCTAAACCGGAGAAGGAAGAATACCGGGAGCTCCACCAACCATATTAGCATGAGCTTGGGGACGGGTTGCTGGAGAGGTTTAGCAAAGTATTGTGGACGAGAGACAGCTTGAGATTGTCCTCGCGGAGCAAAGGTCATTGGAGAAGATGCATGTAGGCGCTGAGGTGAATAACCATTGTTGTTAAATCTATGACCAGGAGGATAGCCATAGAGTTTGAAGCACTTCTGCATAATATGACCTGTCTGACCACAATGAGTACACACTGGTCTTTGTCTGGGACGAAAACCAGAGTGTGAGGCAGCATTTACTGGGATTATCCAAAGAATCACCATTTCCAGTAGACAAATCAGATGATATAGAACTCTGAAAAACTGGAGTATCAACCTTAGAAGGCTTGATAGTCTTTTGTTTCTCATCTTGCACAACCATATTGAAAACTTCCTCAATACATGGAACTGGTTTCAACATCAAAATATGACGACGAGATGCTTCATAAGCTTCATTCAATCCCATGAGAAACTTAGTCATATGGCTTCGTTTTTGCATTTGCTCCCACAAGACAGGAGCATTACACTCATAGTGGCCACATGTACACACGGGTAGCTCAACATAATTTTTATACTCTTCCCAAAACGTGATAAGTTCTGTGTAGTATGCACTAATGTCCATAGGACCCTGCTAAAGAGAGCTAAGTCGTTGCTCAATTTCATAGATGCGTGGAGCATCATCTTGCGTGAAACGAGTCAGCAAATTTTTCCAGATAGCCTCAGCAGTAGACATAAAAAGGAGACTCTGTCCTATCTTCTTAGAGACTGAGTTCATCAACCAAGTAGATACCATATTGTTGCATCTAGACCATGATCCAAGGTCAGAGTGATTCTGTGGAGGTTTAGAGATCGTACATCGATAAAACCGAGTTTGTTACGGATGTTAAGAGCCATTCGGATCGATCGACGCCAAGAGTGGAAATCAGCACCAGAAGATAGACGATCTGTTACCAATACTAAGCCAACATGATCTGAGTTATGCAAGAAGTAAGGATTCTCATACTGATCGTGGGAATGACGAATTGTATCAGTCGGAGGAACCAAAGAAGGACGTGATTGAGATGTTGAAGTCATCGGAGATGAGAATCAAGAACACAATCGAGCTGAAGAAGATTCAAGATTCGTAGCGGAAGAGGATGAAGATTCGTTGCAGAACAAGAATCAATAGTGAGGAAGCAAGACGAAAGAAAGAAGCAAGACGGAGATTCGCGCAAGAAACGTGACGAGGTCCGTGAAGAAGACGAGAACAAGCTCAGATACGAGACGATTAACCGAGAGACTCATCAATCCAGACCAGATGAAGCAGGGAACCAAGGATTTGAGCTGAATCGAAGAAGATATGAAGAGAAAATCTCAGTTTGATGGAAAATCAAGCAAGAAAATGTGAGAATGTTTGTTAGAGTAGCTCTGATACCATATTAAACTGAATTATTTCATATAAAACTTAATCTTCAATGTACAGTGTTTCAGTATATATATACCACATCTTCTATACACGTGTATTATCAATATGTACAATATACAGTCATTAAGTTGCTCCTAATAAACTTGACTCCCCATTCTTCTTGACGGTGACTGATATACTCACGAATTTAATCAGATCACAGGGTAGCCTCGAAAGAGAGAGAGAGCTCTTAAGGCATCCAGGTTATATAGGAGAGAATATGAATCGCTCTGTCTCCCAGTATATATAGCTCACCAGCTTATCGATTGTTGTGAAGGATGGGCCAAATCAGTTGGGCCTTACCGAAGCGAATTACAACAAAGGAAGAAAGAAGATGGAGCTAGACTTGGGCCTCAACTCGTATGCTGAAGTTTTTAATAAAGTGAGTGGTAAAATAGTAGTAGTATACAATTTTAAAATTATCATAAAAGTTAGTATATAATATACTTTTAAAAATAATATATATATATGAATAAAATGTTTTATTAAAAATAATAAATCTTATTTAATTATATAAATTAAATTATATTTTAAAGGTGAAATATTAGTATTTTAAAAAATAAATGTAAATTTACTTTTAAAATATAAATTTAGTTTTGGGTACAAAAATAATACTGAATGATTATTTATATTTTAAATGTGAAGTATTATTATTTAAAAAATGTAAAATTTCTTTTTTTAAATATAAATTTAGTTTTGGATATACACATAATATAATTTTAATTATATATAATTTTTATATATATTATCATTATTTATTTATTGTTAGAAAATTAAATGATTCATATATAAATTTATCATAAAAAATAATATATGAATATAATTTATTTATTTCTAAACAATATGGATATGTTTATATTTATATATAAATATATACAATGTTATGTTTTATTATTAAAAATAATGAATCATATTGTAATTATATAAATAATATTATATTTTAAATGTGAAATATTGTTCTTTTTAAAAAGTTGAAAATATTTAGTGGCAAATTTTATTTCTTAAAGAATAAATTTATTTTTTATTATAAACATACTTTTATATTATTAAATAAAAATAAATAAATTATATAATATTATTTTTTAATTTTATATATTCTAGTTGCAATGCTCTATCAAAAGCTTCATATGAGAGCATTGAGCAAAGAGTAACTGGAGAGCATTAGCATCTTGTAAATGCTTTTCTCTATGATTTTTTGATAAATGTTGATTGAATAATAAATAACATAATGTTTATACTAATGCTCTGTCAATTAAGCCCTTGGTATGTGGCAATACGTTTTTGATAATTAAATTTTTTTATTAACTTGATTACATAATTAACGTATACATACAAATAACTAATGCTCTGTAAACCAGATAGAACATATTGATTACCTAGATCAGTGGTCGGACCGGTCTTAGTTTGTTCAACTAAGTTTTAAATTGATTGTAATGAAATTTGGTATGATTAAACTTGATGACCATTTGAAAAATAAACGTATTTTTGATTAAATAAACAAAAAATATACAACTCTTTAATTAAGTCGCCTGCAGCAAACAAGATACTTGATGATATGCTAGCGTTTAGTGCTTGGTGTATAACTGTATATACATGAAATTTGGAGAAGCATATATTCAGTTCATATTTATTCTGTAAAAATAATATATATGATACTTGACTTATACCTAAACACTTTCTCTTTTACACTGTATATTGAAATACGAAAAGCTGAATAAATAAGCACAGTGCTTCAATTAATGAGATCCTTTTATCAAACAATATCGCTGAAATCAAATGGAGTTTCAGCAGCCAAAGCTGCAGCTTTCTGTTTCTTCAGATCAGATTCTAAATCAGACAAAGACACCTTTCGTTTCTTGACTTTCTCCTCAAGTAATCTGATCCGTGCCCCAGTCTCCCGTTTCCTCTCCTTCTTCAGGAAAGCCTCGTCCAGTTTCTGACGCAACCAATGCAACTTAAAGCCTGCTTTTGTTAGATCCAAAACCGTACGGTCTGCTTTGTTTAGATCGTCCATTGTTAGCTCGTTAGGTGATTGGCATAGTGTCATTATTAGGTTGAGAAGAACACCCATGTAAGCATTTCTAAGCTGTTGATTCTCTAAACTGACATCTGATGCCATGTCTGGATGTTTCTCAAAGATTGCCATCACTTGGTTTACCTGTGAAACAAGCAATGTTTTTTATCTGTTTTACATTATTAATATTGATATTTATAGTTTCTTGATTTATCACCTGTGAATCAAGAACCTGAAACCCGTTGACTTCAACAATTTCATCAGCATCGTCAGATGACTTGGACCATTCTTCAGATGGAGATGAATATATTTGTTCCTCATCGCTGGACTCACTACTCTCTTTATACTTCACCATTGACACTAATAGAATCACTCACTTTCAAAACTAGAAATACTAATTAGCTGAGGATTGCTTACCCTTAAGCTGTCTTAGCAGAGATGAATAGAGACCATAGAGGATTTATATCTGCAGACCTAAGAGATGGATCTAACAAAATGCATGCATTTGTGAGTTCATATTCTTATCATAACTAGGAAAAGATGCCTCATTGGATATTGTAATAAATATATATTAATTTATGGTGATGTGATTTTTCATTTATAATAGTATATTCAATCTCTAGAAGAGTTCTTATAAAACACCAACATTTATTATATTAACATAATAATTATATAAAATATAATTAAATTATTAAATTATGGATTTACCTTTTGAAATGATTAATGATTTTTATTGAATTTTAATCAATATATGAGAAAATATTATTGAGATATAAATACTCTACAATTTTATCGTTTTCTTAATCAAAATTCCAAATTTAGGCTAAGATACACGGATAAAAAATAGAGTGTTTCATGTTTATATGTGTTTTCTTCAAAAATAATTGTAAATCATTTAAGAGTGAATCTCTCTATTTTTATTATATTTGTGACTGTTCTGATTTTCTGATTGTGATTTGTCAATACCCACAATTTTTATATAGATAATGAAAAATTGCAATGGTTGATAACCAAAGATTGTAATGGCTGAAACCAAATATTGCAATGGTTTAATATCCAACTATTATAATGGTTAGTTAAGGGTTGTAATGGTTAACACCAAAAGTTACAATGGTTTATCACCAAATATTACAATGAGCAATAATTGCAATAATTCATCACGAAAAAAAACATTGACATCCAACAATTGAGTTTGTTCATAATCTTTAATCCGACGACTATCCTTTCATTTAGGAACCGAGTATGACATCATAGTTTCACTTAAACAAGAGACACATTCATTCTTCAGAGAGTTGCATCTTAAAAGTATGGATTAACCTTAAAAGTACATGGAAAGGACAGAGAGTGCAGAGCTGTTTTAATAAAACATCCAAGTTCGTCTTTTAAACTTTGAAGAGAGAAACAGGAGTGCCAAAACATTTTAATCAGCATCGCTGGTTCCCAAAAAGAAGTTACTTACTGCATAGTGAACATAGACTAAGGGCATCTCCAACTCTACTCCATTTTTTCCTCTAAACACCATTTTGGAGTAAAATCTATTCCAACCCCACTTCATTCACAACTCCAAAATGGAGTAATAGCTAGGGTTACTCCATTTATGGAGTAATCTTACCCATTACTCCATTTTGGAGTTGAAGTTTTTTTATTTATGAATTAGTCCTTTAATTCTTTATTTTTTATTTCTTACTTAAATAATATTTAAAAACAATACAATAACATGACAAGTAATAGGATATTTCACAAGGATTATTTAATAATTTTTACATAAAATGCATAAAGTAATTTTAAAACATAAACATAAATAATATAAAATAAAAATAACATAAAATAAAAATAACATAAAATAATATATTTAATAATCCGGCAAATCGCTTCCGGATCCACTAAGATTGGTGAAGTATTGCCCAAACGGAGAAGATTGAGAAGGAGCTTGTTGATCTTGTGAGTCACATAAAGGAAAGACACTGCAGACCTGTTGTAAAAACACATCCAAGTTCGTCTTTAAAACTTTTGAAAAGAGAAACAGGAGTTGCAAAACTTTTCGATTATGTCGAGGAGGAAAGCAAACTCGTTTTTAATCATCAGGGCTGGTTCCCAAGAAGAAGTTACTTATTGCTTAGTGAACATAAACTAAGCAAAGAGTCACTATTGGTAGCGCATGCGAGGTAATACAATACCATCACGTTAAATCATGCATGATAAAATAAGAAAATCGTATGTGTAAAAACATGTTGACATTTCTTTTTTCATCATCAAATATTTACAGATACATTAAATATTCCAAAAATCTTTAGTGACTTCTCAGCTCAACAGCTGGAAAAATCTCACATATCTTGTTTCTTCTTGTTCTTGGCCAAAACAGAGATATATATATAGAGAGAGAGAGAGAGAGATAAATACAAAGAATGAAACTGTTTAGAGTCTTCTCATCTGATAAGGTTTGAAGTTCTTCAAGAGTTTCCCTTTGGTCTCAGGAACCACAGAGTCACAAACACCACTGTGAATGCACAAACCACCCCGTATAGAGTGAAAGTTTCCTGTCCCAAAATTAACAAAAACCACATCAAGAAGATGATCTATGATATTAAAAACAAGGACATATTGTTGCTGCAAAGAATATAGTATAGTTTTAAGGTTTAAACACAGACGAAAGCAGAACATCGATATGACTACAAATGAAGAAGAAGGGAAACCAGAGGATAAAATTCTTAGTTGATAATCAAACCAAGAGAAGAAAAAAACATAGAACAAAGAGACTGTGACTGCAAAAGAGTTGTGTCTTGTTTGGAAGTTTTCTTCCTCCGAATAAGATTAATGTGAAGAAAATAAACACCAAATGTCTTAAGAGATTAAGTCATCGAATGACAGAGTAGTTCTGGTGGCTGACAACTCTTCCTTCTGCTCCTCAGCTAGAGCCTCCAGCTCTGCACATTTTTGCTTCAGTTTCAGTAATTTTTCCTCTGTTTGTTTGAGTTTAGCCAAACCTAACATCTCTTTCTCCTTCTTTTCTTTTACTTGCTCCAGATTCTTCTGTAACCAATCAACCTTAAATCCTGCATCTTTCACAAATTTCAATGCAATGTCTGCTTCAGCAAGATCGTCATTGGATAGTTCTTGAAGTGATTTGCACAGCGTCTCAATTAAGCCGAGAAGGGAACTCATGCATGCATTCCTCATATGTTGGTTCTTTGAACGGAAACATACTGCCATGTATGGATATCTGTAAAATATACGCCTCACAGATTCTACCTGCGAGTTGTGACGGACATATAAATATTATAAAAATGATTATTAGAGATACGTTCTATTTTACGGATCAAGATTGTGAAACCCGTGAAATCCATGAAGATTCTGAATACTAAAAGGAAAGACTTGAAAAAACAATTTAATTTCAGGATGATCTTAGCATATTTACATTAACTGTAGGAAAATTATCATTATGTGATGCTAACATTATGTTAATGTTATCACTATATATATCTTGTATTTTATATCAAACACAATATAATAATATATTATATTTTATAATGATAATGAGTATTGTAGAGGAACAAGATGCATACATAATAATGAAATTCTTACTTGAGATGGAAAAACTTGAAACCCATTGACATCTATGCTTTCCACTAATACTGCCATCATTATTTTCCTCTATCTTGCTCAGCGGTTTGTATGTAGTCTCGTATTGCATTGGTATATCTGATTCCTCAACTTCCGCAACAATCTTGACTTCATCATTTACTAGCGAATCCACCATCTTTGTCATGAAGTTTAGTAAATGACAACAGGTGTAAAGCAAACCGCCTCATTGTCCCTTCTGTAACATTTCACAACAATGATTAATCAACACCAAATAAAAGAAATAAGACAGATCACTTCTTGGTTATGATGATAATCACATTGACAAGGACCAACTAACCTCTCACTATGGATAGCTCTTCTGAAAGTTGATTCACTACAGTTAGGCGAATACTTAAAGAATCTTATTCGTTCATGAGGCAGAGATGAATAAGAAACAATACACAGAGGCAAGGTCTTAGATTCCCCTATAATAGGAGTTGTTGCAATGCGGCTGCAAAATAAATGAATCACGGGCAATATAATTGAACAAAAGAGAAGAGGGGGGAAAGTGTTATGTTTACCAGGTGTAGCCAGTAGTACCAGTCTCAAAAATATCAGAAAGAAAGTGTTCATAAACCAAAGAGCCAAAACTCTTAATCACCCAAGTAAACTTTGTTCCACCTTTCTTGGCCATTGGTCTGGTGACATTCCTCGCAATAAAATAACAACAGCATGACGAGAATAAATACTTATAACTGAACTGAACACAGCCAACCAAACAAAATCTATAGAATATTGTAGTTTGATTAAGATTTAACTGTAGACTCGGAGCCCTTTTCCACTACGTACAACACTCTAACCAACTAAATTAGTTTACGCACTCCAGAAAAGATAAAAAGGTCCAAGATATAACGACTACATAGAAGATCAGTGATTCAAAGGATTACCCTTCAGAATAGGCGTATATGAAGAGATCAGACCCTGCAGCACTACTTCAAAAAAAAAAACAATTACGTTCTTGATTTCAACTTTAAATAGAAAGAAAAACAGGAATGCAAAACGTTTTTGCTCCTCATCGCTTATTCCCAATAACAATTTTAACTATATTGCTTAGGGAAAATCTGTAAGTAATATTTTATTTCACCTATTAAAAGTTTTATAG
Organism: Moricandia arvensis; assembly: GCA_905132765.1. Classification (NCBI taxonomy): domain Eukaryota; kingdom Viridiplantae; phylum Streptophyta; class Magnoliopsida; order Brassicales; family Brassicaceae; genus Moricandia; species Moricandia arvensis. Next base: position 4,399 of record CAJHQP010005185.1, on the reverse strand, counting down.
TTATCAATTTTCTATTTTAATACTTCCTCCATTTCATATTAAATATCATTTTAGAGAATTTTTTTTTATATAAAATAAGTGTCATTTCGACTTTGATGCAAATTTATTATTTTTTTAATGCAATTTATTTTCTATTGGTTGAAATATGGTTAGGTGTATAAGTAATTGTGTTTTTAATTCGTGGGCACAAAACTAAAATGACACTTAATATGAAACAGATAGAATATTATTATCCTTAATATATTTGATGACCAATAAAATTAGAAATAAATGAGTAATTTTTATTATTTCTATTTTGATGGCACGGTTGAGATAATTTTTTTTAAAAAAAAAAACTAAAGGAACCAAGCATATGAACCTCAAATATCTATCACTTAACAAGATGTTAAAAGAGAAAATTTTGTCATTGATATATATAGGCACTAAACTTATAGTTGCAAAACATATTGTAATTTTACTCTCCAAATACTTTTATTAAGATATGAAAGTTATAGTATTGAAGATAGCACTTAATTATGTTGTTTGATTACCATTAGCTTATCTTATGTATACAATTATTTGAACTTTTTTTATTTTTACATATTTTATATGTTATGTTTAAGTGTATACACACATTACTGTTGATTAGATTTCTAATAACAGAATGAGTTTTGTTTAAAGATATTCCTACATATGTTTATGGATTAAACAAAATGTAACAACTTCAAACATAAGTTCAATCACCTTAAAAGAGTAATTTTTATTTGAAGAACCAAAGGAGAAAGAAACTATGACAAGAGAACACCAACAAATGCGTAAACACAAGAGATCAAACAACATCATTGAATGAAAGAGGAGTTCTGGTGGCCGACAACTCTGCTCCTCCATCTTCACTAGAGCATCCAGTGCTGAACATTTTGCTTCAGTTTCTGTAAACTATCCTCCATTTCTTCAAGCCGGACCAAACTGGACTGCTCTCTCTCCTTATTTCTTTAACTATCTCCATTTCTTCTCTAACCAATCCACTTTAAACGCCGCATCCTCTCACATATGTCAGTGCAATTCCGCTTCCCACCAAATCCTTCAACCAGACAGCTCCTGAAGTGACAACGCACATGCGTCTTGATTAAGCTGAGAAGGAACTCATGGCATGGCCGTTCCTCAGATGCTTGGTTCTTGCCACGAACTCAACTGCAATGTCAGGGTGTCTTCAAATCATACGTCTCACAGATTCTGACCTGCCAAGCTGAAAAAGTAAACTGTAGCAAAACATATAACATATGGTCCTTTTGGAAACAAAGTAACAAAAGGTTGCCCAGCATTATTGATTTCCATACCTGTGACGGAAGAACTTAAAGCCATTGACATCCATGTATTCCTTTCCTTAATGGATTTTCTTTGAGCAAATCACTAGACTCACCACCATCACCGTTTTGCCTTAATTTTAATCACAGGACTGCTTTCCTCTTCAGATTCATCTAGTGTGCCAACAACTTCAAGAACATCTACCTCAGCAACTATCATGAGATCTCCATTTACCAGAAACCCTTCCTTTAAATCATGAAGTCTGGTAAGGGGAATCATGGATGGAAACCCCCAGCCAGAAATCTTCTCATCAAACCAGCGATGTGTTTCTGTAGCAATTCATTCAAACAATTAATATAACATCCAAGAAAGTCCTCTTGAAATACTCTTCTAAAGACTAGAGACATCACTGTCAACAACTGAATTTATTGAACATAGAACTCCAGAGAGACTTTTAGCAGAAAAAGAAATGGAATAAAATAAAATTATCTTGCAATGCTACTTTCAGAATGATTGCACGTATATTGTTGTTGTTGACACTTGAGCTGAGACAGGACCATTAAACAAAACTAATCAACTTGTTAGCAGACTAATCATTGAAGTAAGCATCACCTTTCGTTACTGTATCCATTTCCAAACTTGTTTCACTATGGATAGCCGAAGTTTTACATATTTTCTCCATCCAGAAGGCAATGATTCTGAATCAGCCAACTTCCAGATAGAGAGATAAGTAATTAACCTTGCTTTCCCTTGGATATGCATGAAGACGCCTGAACAAAACAAAACAAAACAAAAAATAAGTCACCAAAACGGTGGAATGTAGATCCTAGATGTTATATGTAGACCAATAAAAAACAATTGAAAAAAAGGAAGGAAATTATCTTTTACCATTTGCAATCACGATCAAGACTGGAGCGGAGTAGCAGATCTCACATTGTAAAGAGGAGAAGTTCTTAATCACCCAGAAAACTTCTTCCTAAGTTGCCATGGCCATCTGATGTGATGAACACTCTTCCTACTCAAAGTACAAAACCTAAACAAGAAATAAAAAACCATTCGTCTGCATTATTACACACACAAGTTCGTAATCATACAACAATCAAACACTCTATCAAAAAACAACTAAGATTCCACTATGTGATTCCTAGATTTAAAATGTACATTCAACAACAAAAATTCCACAGACATAAATAGAATAGTGTCCAAGATAATCAGAAATAATACAAGTTGGATGACTCTGCATGCATGCATGCGCAGGAAGAAGAGAAACAGTTGGTGACTGGGAGAGAGTTCTGCCTTTTGAGGAATATAAATAAATGAAGAGAAGGGCCTGAGCCGCATGAAACTCGAATAGTGTGCAATGAGTCTTGGTATGCCCTTACCATAATTACGAATTTTAGTCTTGGGAATGAGTCTACGCAGGAGCCATTCCCTTTGCAGCGTCTTTTCAAGTACCTTCATATTCCCAAAGAGATTGCATCATCATCATCAAGAAACTAGGTACTTTATGCAAACCTAGAGATACATACCTAAACTAGCGCCAAGTTCGAATCAAAATATAACGAGCCTCTTTTTTTTTCTTGGAAGCGACACATGTGACTGACAATCTATCCACAAAGGGAATTTTCATTACAAACCTAGATAATGAACTCCAATCTCCAAATTGCAGTCACTTTCTCGTCAAGAAACTCAGAGATACAAAAAGAAAATTGTAGACAGAACTTAAATAGACCATAGTCCATAGCGGCAACAGACTTTTCACAAAATGAGATTGAAGTTCAATTATCCAACAGTAACACAAATGTCTAAGAGCTCAAGTAATCAAACAACATCATCGAATGACAGAGGAGTTCTTGTGTCCGACAACTCTGCCTCCTCCTTCTCACTAGATCATCAAGGTCTGAACATTTTTTCCATAATTCCAGTAAACTATTCTCCATTTCTTGTAGCCTAGCCACACAAAGCTGTTTTTCTCCTTCTTTACTTTCACTTGGTCCAACTTCTTCTCCAACCAATCCACCTTAAAACCAGCGTCTTTCAAGTATGTCCAGTGCCACGTCTGCTTCCACAAGATCTTCGTTAGAGAGCTCCTCGAGTGATTGGCATAAAGGTCGCATTAAACTGAGCAGGAAATCCATGCATGCTTTCCTCAGATGTTGGTTCTTTGCACGGAACTCTACTGCAATGTCTGGATGTCTTTCAAAGATAAGTCTTACAGATTCTACCTGCCAATGGATCAAGATGTATATAGCATGAGACCACAAAAGATACTAATACAAAATCAATGATCACGTGTCTTGTAGACTAACCTGTGAAGGCAGAACTTGAAAGCCACTGACATCTATGGGGTTAGAATGATACATAGGAGATAGCCAATAGGAGAGACTCTTTATGACCCAAGTCGTGAACTTCTTATCACCTTGATTTTCCATGAAGATTCTTAAGAGTGAAACTACAAGAATGAAACCATTAGAACAGAATTCAAATACCTATCAATCAAACAAAATCTGTTATCCAAGACTGGAAGATATGATCGAAGCTTAACCTTCAAAGTCACATAGATGGAAAGGAAAGACACTGCCAGAGCTGTTGTAAGAGAAACATCCAAGTTTCGTCCTTTTAAACTTTGAAGAGAGAGAGAGTGCAAAACTTTGAGATTATGTCGAGATAGGAAAACACTCTGTTTTAATGCATTAGGGCTGGTTCCTCGAGAGAAGTTACTTTATTTATGCTTAGTGAACATCATAAACTAAGCACGAAGTCACCTATGATTTAGGCCCTAGCTCATGGGATCGGTGAATCATACCGTCATCGTTAAGCATGCTTGATAAGATTAGACAACTGCAGTATGTGATAAAAACATCTATTACTAGGGTTTATACTTTCGATATCTTGCTTGCAGCTAACGCGGGTCAAAGTTGTTTTGGTTTGCATACACACTGATAGGATTCCATCGTGAATCCATTCTAGTTTGTTACCAACACTACTCTCTCTTGGTAGTGCAATAAAATATCATTACCAAACAACTTTGATATCTCAAGCAACCCAAAACTGTTAATCCGAGCATAAAAATCTGTATTTGTCTTGCATAAAAAGTGCAAATAAAAAGACTAAA
>CAJHQP010005184.1:0-48166 GCA_905132765.1 Moricandia arvensis | reverse complement strand
GTTTCATGGGACGGACAAATTGTGACGGCGTGGGCTGGGTAGGCCGGCTAAATCAAAGACACATAACTTGGTCGTATTGGTATGATAATATAATCGCTTCCAATAACTAATCACGGTATGAGACTTTCGAACACAGGCTCGCGATCTGAAGATCCTATAAAATACCCACCAGGTGAAGGTGAAAGTAGAATATTTCGCCATCCATTTTGGTGAAAATCCGAAAAAAAGGAGAGTATAGAATCGAAGAAGAGAATGAAGGATAGAGTAAACTGTTCTGTAGATGGAAACGAATAAAAAAAAAAAATAAAACTTTTTTGTTTGGGTGTAAGTTGAGAGCGTTGTAAAATTTCCCTGGTGGATAATAGAAACAAGATCGGTTATACAGGTCGGAGGACGTATATGGCTCTAATTGGGCTCGTAGATAGTATTCGCACGTTTAACAAATTTGTTGCTCAGTTTTCTTCCGCGTATTGCTTCCCACAATTCTGATTTTTCCTGACAAGGATTTGACTCCGTTTTTATTTTCTTATAACAACTGGTATCAAGTAAGCTTGGAGTTACGAGAGAACTCTTGTGATTTCAAAAATTTGGTCGGGTTACTATTCACATGTGTGAATAGTTGACCCTTTTCGTGATAGTGCCAATTTTGTCGGTAACAAAAATTACTGAGTTACGACTCGTACTTGGATAGGGTTTTAAAACACTGGGGTTTGTAAGCAAACGAATGTGGATCTGATAGGTCGTATTTTTCCGAAATGGTTCGGGAAATTAATTTCAAGCATACGGGTATATCGTTTGGATGATAAATTTTGAATTGGGTACAGAACTATGCATTTTGGAGAATGCCAAATTTGAAGATGTACTCTGTACGCGAAAGAAGCTCCATCAACCTCGATTCTTATATGAAGCACTAATGGAGAAGCCTGAGTAAAGATGGTCAAATTGTAAGTAGTGGTTTAGCGGCCTTAGAGTGTATAACATATAATGTTCTGGGTGTTATACAAAAAAAAGCTAAAACAACACGTCGAGAGAAAATTCTTAGCAAACGTTGCTACAACGTTGCGAAGGAGAAGACCACGGAAGGGCTCATGAAGTTCTCTCGGATATGTATGAGAAACCTCAGCAAATAATAAGGTATTTCTCATGAAGAAGCTCTTTCATTGAAGATGGAAGAAGGTGGCCTGGTTGACCGCACATGTGAACGAGTTCTAACACGATTGTCACCAACTGTCATCGTTGAAATCGAGTTTGATGATGAAGTGCGCGCATTGATCCTGTTGGCATCTCTGCCAAATAGTTGGGAGCCGATAGGGCAGCGGTTAGTAATTCTGTCGGTACTCAAAAGCTCAAATTCAATGATGCTAGAGAGATCGTATCCTTGCCGAGGAAGTTCGAAGGATAGACTCTGGGGAAGCATCAACGAGCTCTGCTTTCAACGTGGAACAGAGGGAGAAACCAGATAGAAGTAACCGGAGTTATGGCAGATACGAAGTCAAGGAGTGGACGGGGTCAGTCAAAATTCAGACAGCCTCGCAAGAGTGCTGAATTGTGGAAAGACAGGCCACATTAAGAAGAATTGCGGGCACCACCGAAGAAGGAAGACAACACTAGAGCGGAGCCAATGCAGTGACACGTGAAATCACTGATGCATTGGTGATGTCTGTTGATTCCCCGAGGAAAGTTGAAGCTCGTGATGCAGCTGCAAATACACCAAGGCGTTCAACTCCTACGTTGATAGCCCTATTGATTTCATGGGTTCTTGACTCAGGAGCGTCATTCACACGACGCCGCACATAACATTATGGAGAATTATGTTGCGGGAAATTACGGAAAGGTATATCTCGCTGATGGATTACCTTTGGACATAGTTGGTATTGGAGATATCAATTTGAAGATGTCAGATGGACGGGTGTGGAGAATACGAGGTCAGACATATGTTGCTAAAGTTGATGAGAAATCTAATCTCGGTAGGTCAACTTGATGACACGGGGCACGATGTCAACTTTGGTGGTGGAGCCTGGAGAGTCAAGAAAGGTTCCATGGTGGTTGCTAGAGGTCATAAAGAGGCACTCTCTATATGACGACGAGCTATCAAGACACTGTTGCTTGTTGTCGAGGATGCCAAACAACCAAGTTGTGGCATTGCAGATTAGGGCACATGAGTGAGAAGGGGATGAACTCATGGTGGCAAATGGTGCTCTTCCAGATCTGAAGACGGTGGATCATCAGATGTGTGAAAGCTGCATCCTTGGGAAACAGAAACGAGTTAGTTTTCTCTAAAGGAGGAAGAGAGCCAAAATCTGAGAAGTTAGAGCTTGGTACACACTGACGTGTGGGGGACCCGCTCCTGTTGCATCGCTGGGAGGGTTCGTACTACTATGTGACCTTTATTGATGACTCCACAAGGAAGGTGTGGGTCTACTTCATGAAGAACAAGTCTGAAGTGTTCTCTGGTTTTCAAAAGATGGAAAGCCATGGTTGAGATTGAGACGAACTCAAGTTGAAGTGTCTAAGGTCTGATAATGGTGGTGAATATATCAGCGACGAGTTCAAGAAGATATTGCGCTGATGGCGGGATCAAGATGGAGAAGACTAATTCCTGGAACACCTCAACAGAATGGAATAGCTGAAAGGATGAATCGGACCTTGAATGAGCGTGCAAGGAGCATGAGATTGCACTGTGGATTGCCTAAGACGTTTTGGGCAGATGCAATCAGTACCGCAACCTTCTTAATAAATAGAGGACCGTCGGTGCCATTGGGATTCAAGATCCCTGAAGAAGTTTGGAGCGGCAAGAAAGTAAACCTTTCTTATCTAAAGGTATTTGGATGCTTAGCTTATGTTCACATTGACAATGCTGCACGAAGTAAACTTGATTCAAAGTCGAAGAAGTGTTACTTCATCGGTTATGGTAACCGAGGAGTTTGGTTACCGGTTTTGGGATGATGAAATCGGAAGATCATCCGCAGCAAGAATGTTGTGTTCAACGAAGAAGCGTTGTACAAGGATAAGCTAAGAGAAGGCTCGGAGAGGAAAGAGCCTGGAGCTGTTGACTTAGATGATATCCTGACACCAGGGTTGCCACAGGATACCCCAACAGCAGAAGAAGAAATCTCTCAAGACGAAGAGTGGTGAGGCTGAAGAGAGTGATGATTCTGAAGTGGTCCATATACACCTATCACGGAGTTACGACGGTCAAGTAGAATCATCAGAAAGCCTGTAAGATTTTCTCAATCGCTCAACTATATTCTGCTCACAGATAGAGGCGAGCCTGAATGTTATGAGGAGGCTATGCAAGTTGATGAGTCGATCAAGTGGGAGCTTGCAATGAACGACGAGATGGATTCGCTGTTATCAAATCACACGTGGGAGTTAGCAGATTTGCCTAAGGAGAAAAAGGCATTTGCATAACAAGTGGGTCTACCGAATAAAAGAAGAACCTGATGGGAGTACGCGCTATAAGGCGAGGCTTGTTGTGAAAGGATTTCAACAAAAAGAAGGCGTTGACTACACTGAAATCTTTTCTCCAGTAGTCAAGATGGTGACCATTAGAACGGTTCTTGGACTGGTAGCAAAGGAGGATTTGCATCTTCAGCAGATGGATGTAAAGACGGCATTTCTTCACGGTGATTTGGATGAAGAAATTTATATGAAGCAACCCGAAGGCTTTGAGGTCAAAGGAAAGGAAAGCCTTGTTTGCAAGCTTAAGAGGAGTTTGTACGGTTTGAAACAAGCTCCAAGACAGTGGTATAAAAGGTTTGACAGCTTTATAAAAGGCGTCGGTTTCTTGAGGTGTGAAGCTGACCACTGTTGTTACTTCAAGAGGTTTGAAGAGTCCTACGTGATACTACTCCTATATGTGGATGACATGCTGATCGTAGGAGCAGACTTGCATGAGATTAATAGCTTGAAGACGAAACTCTCGGAAGAGTTTGCGATGAAAGACCTTGGAGAAGCAAGGCAGATTCTAGGGATGAGAATCAGTAGAAGCAAGGAGGGTCTTAAGCTATCACAAGAGGAGTATGTGAAGAAAGTCCTCAAGAGATTTAACATGGATGATGCGAGGCCAGTCAATACTCCGCTGGCAAGTCATTTTCGGTTATCCAAGGATCAGTCTCCAAAGACGGAAGACGAGATGGCATATATGGATAAGTTCCATATGCTTCTGCTATAGGGAGCCTGATGTACGCGATGATATGTACAAGGCCAGACATTGCACATGCAGTGGGAGTCGTTAGCAGATTTATGAGCAATCCAGGAAAGGAACACTGGGAAGCTGTGAAGTGGATTTTCAGATATCTGAAAGGGAATCCAAGTTTGTCGCTATGTTTCACAAAGTTTGAAACGGGATTGCAAGGATATGTTGATGCTGACAACGGAGGCGACATTGACAGCACAAAGAGCACAACTGGATATGTATACACTTTTGGCGGTACTGCAATTTGTTGGGTTTCAAAGTTGCAGAAAATTGTATCTCTATCAAGCTGTGAAGCTGAGTATGTTGCGGTTACGGAGGCAACAAAAGAGATGATATGGTTACAGTCTTTTCTACAAGAGCTGGACCATGACCAAGGGAAAAGTGTGTTGTACTGTGATAGTAAGAGTGCCATCGATTTGGCAAAGAATCCGGTTTATCACGCTCGGACGAAACACATACATCGGAGATATCATTTCATCAGATCAGCGTTAGAAGATGAAGTGTTGGTGCTTGAGAAGATCCCAGGAAGTAAGAATCCGGCAGACATGCTGACGAAGGTCGTGCCGTGTGAGAAGCTGAGGTTGTGTGAAACCTCAGTTGGCTTGTTAGAGTAACAAGCCGAGAAGACCTGCTACATTGATCAAGGTGTGAAGACAGATTGAAATCAGTCTTCAAGTGGGAGATTGTTAGTTACAAAAACGTGTTCCTCATGTTGGACGGCATGGACGGCATGGACGGCGTGGACGGTGGCCGTAATCAAAGAAAACGGCTTGGTGATTTGTCAACAATCGTGAGCTTCACCAACCCCAAGCTTCTCCTATAAATACCCAAGGTGAAGGTGAAGAGATAGCCATCCCAGAAATCCAAAAGAAAGAGAGAACAAGAAAGAAGAAGAAGAAACTTCTTCGTGAGAGAAAAAAAAAAAAAAAAACTTTTTTTTTGGGTGTAAGTTGAGAGCTTGTAAAATTTCCCGGTGATAATAAAAAGATCGGTAGCAGGTCCCGGAGACGTAGGCACAATTGACCGAACTCCGTTAACAATTTTGTGTGTTTTCTTCCCGCTTCCACAAATTCTGATTTTTCCGCAAGGAAATTTGACCCGTATTTCCTAACAAAACTAGCGCCACCGCCTCCTCTAATCGCCCAAAACATATCCTCGCCCATCGAGGTTCTGTTCAGTAGTTTACCGTTGGCATCAACAATCTTTGCGTCTAGAACGTTATCTCCGCCGAGACCGTATTTCCTCATCATAGTACCGTACGCACCTCCTGTTATCTGCCCTCCTATGCCTACGCTCGAGCACAAACCCGCCGGAAACCCATGAACTCGGCTCTTCTCTGCAATCCTACACACCTCAAAACAGTTTCTTGATCAACTATTACGACAATTTCTCATACATTCTTCTACTCTTTCATACCTGTAGTAAAGTTCACCAACGGTAGCACCAGCTTGAGCCCAGGCACTGTTGTCTTTAATATTAACGTTGATTTCTCTCAGCTTTGACAGATCCATCAATATAAACGGTTTTTCCATCTCCGAGACATAAGACAAGCCTTCGTAATCGTGACCTCCACTTCTGAAACGAAGATGAATTCCAAGTTTCTTGGAACAGATGACAGACGCTTGGACGTGGGACTCGTCAATCGGGTTGAATATGAACTCCGGTTTAGGTATTGATCTTTTCAAGAACCGGAGATTCTGAGCCGTAGATTCAAGAACTTCGTTGAACATAGAGACGTTTTTGGAAGGGACAAAGAACGTTTGCTCGAGTGGGCAATCGACATTCGTGTTTCTTTGGAGACAATTGATGAAGTCATCTTGTAGAGAGTTTGGTTTTATGGTGTTGAATGAAACGAATAGGTTTAAAAAGGATATGTAAGAAATTATCGAAAGTAGCTTTGATATTACAATCCATGCAGCCATTATAAGTATATTGAGATTTGAGAGAGAGGGAGAGGAAGCTAACAATGAAACACAGAAGTAGGATGTGTATATTGGGCAACAAAATATATTATATGAATATGTGAAAAACGAGATCCATTATTATAAGATTAGCCAGTTATATATTCACAATTATTTTTTCGTTATGTAAGTGACAGGCTAACAACCATTGAGGTGACAACCCATTTCCACATATCAGGAATACGTTGACAAATTATATATAACTACAAATATTTTGATTTCCATTTTTTTAAAAATCGAAAATATATTTTAATTACTTTTTCTTATCATATTCTGTTGAACTGTTATATTTAGGTAAGATATGAAAGATTTGAATATAGATAAATAATTGAGTAATATGAATAATTATAAATATCCGTTTTTAAATGGTATCATAAATTATGTAATATACTAACAAAACTTGAAACAATCCAAAAGATAAATGACAACTTTCATTGGTAAATAAATTTAGAGCTCTATTTTAATATAATAGATTTAGAAATAGACTTTCTTAAATATTTTTATCATCTAAATTTTATTTAGAATATTTAAGGACGGGAAAGCCAACAAAAAAAAAGAACGAGAAAAAAATCGAAACCAAAAAATCAAATTAAATTCAATCTAAAAATAGTACTAATTCAAAATTGAAATTGGTTAAATATCTAAGCGAGTTTAAAATTTTAGTATCTAGAAAATCAAGTCAAATCTGATCGAACCAAAATATTTCGGAAATCCAAACATATTCGAATATCAGATTTATATACTTGAATATATTAATTACTTTTAGAATTAATATTCAACATATATCCAAATATTTGAAAATATATACAAATATTCAAAAGTACATATCTAAAATAGTTAAACAATAGTCATAATACCAAAAAAAAATTTAAAATATGTGTTGATTTATCTAAATATTTAAACCAAACCATTTTTTTGTTAAATTTAGGTATTTTGAAAATACATTACTCAAATTTCTATGTTACATATTATTTTATTTTTATATTTTGAATAATTTAATGTATCTAAATTTATATGTTTTAGAAATAATTTAAATCGGCTATCAAAATCTAAACCGAAACCGAACCAAAATTTATAATCACTCAAGTGAGACTGAAATCTTTAGTCCAGAAAACTCAAACCAAATTCGAATGGACCCGAACCAAATCCGCGAAAGGATACATAAATATCATAACATCTCCAATTCACAATTCTATCTTTTTGGAAGCTTGCCTTATTCCAAACTAGTGTTGAGTGTTGTACTTTTCTTACTAAGTTGAGATCCACGCCTTGCGTATGGTGAGAATACTAAAAAGGTTTGACTTTTAATTTTTTAATTTTACATGTTTGCTTTGTTTTTTATAATACGTTTGATAGAAAAAATGGAGATTTGTATAAGGACATTGAGAATAATGAAATAAATTACGGGTTATACAATTCATAAATGTTAAATGTTACATATTTTAGAATGAAATATAACAAAAGTATGATAATACATTATATATTTTTAGAATTTTTCAAACTAAACATGTCATATATGGACCCATATTAAAAGGATGGGTTCATAAAACTATAATTTTTCGTGGGTCCAATTTGTTGTTGAATTGATGGGCTTCATAAACTAATTGAAAATTGAAGAGAATGGACTCATTATTTTATCACAGATTTTTTTTTTTAGAAAAGGGAAAGAGGAAGTGCTATCGGGACATTAGATATTGAGAAATTGCACTCTATAACATCCAAAAAATAAAATTAAGTGTCTAACCAATTGACATATTTTCATAGATATAGAGTGTATTTTATATAATAATACATTTATGCCTTTATAAACAACCGGTAAAACCTACTATCAAAATAATTTTAAATTAAATAATAGGTGAGTGTAAAAATTAATCGTGGTCCTTTGTTATTCATATATAATTCTCAAGATAAGTTTGTAATTGATAATTTTAGGAAAGATGAATATTTTCTCTCTCAGATTTGCACAAGCTCCGACGCTACCGTCTACATTCCCGATAAAGTATTGTATGTGAAAAGACCACTTTCGAAGGCTCATGCATTGAAGAAAGGGAGAGGCTTCTTGGATTCTCAAGTCGACCGTCCCCAGGAAGATGGAACCAAAGAGACGGCAAGGTTAATGACGGGGGACCAAATGAATATGTATTGATATGTCTGAAAAAAAGAAAAAGAAGAAGATGAACTTGTCGTCTATACTATATTTTGTCAGAAGAAATTATAATATAGAATACCATACTATTAGTCTTTACACATTTCTATACTATTTTATATGTTTCAGTATCTATAATTTCATTTATAGACAATGTTCCTTATTGTTACTTTTATAACATTTATTTTTCAAGTTGTTATCAACTTATATTGTTCAATTTTATTTATCTTGTTCAATGTACTTATAGTTTAATGTGTAAGCAATTTCTCAAACTATGATGTTATTTTCTATTAGAAAAATCTAGAATAGAAATGTAACAAAATATTTATTCTGGTTCTTGTTATTCGGCCTTTAACATCAGTGCCACCACAATCACCAATTGCTTATTCGTCGCCACTGTCTTTTCTTCCATAAATTTGATTATTTGGAAAATTCCTTCGTACTAATTTCTATTTCTCTAGTCTATTCTATAATTTGTAGTTATATAGTATAGTTTAATATTACAAAATATTATGTACTATTTTCACATTTTGCTATTTGGAATTAGGGTTTATATTTCTTTTTAGGATGTAGTGATAAGGGTTTAGTATATGGAAGGTGGGGGTGGGGGTTGAGGTTGGGGCCAACATTAACTGTTTCTATGCAATAATAGAGATTTTATAATTTCATCAATATGTACTATTCTATTTATTTTGTTCCATTCTATTTGGATTTAGAGTTTATATTTAGATTTAAAGTTTATATTTTAATTTAAAGTTTAATATTTAGGAGTTAGGATAACTTTTATTATGTAGGGGTTGGGATTGGATTAATGTGCATATAGGTTATAAATTACATAATATGTACTTCTCGATCATATTACTGAAGTATACAATACTATTTAAATGTTTACTATTCTATAGTATGTTGATGTGGTTTCATTCAGTCATGTGATTATAGTATATATTTGGGCTTTGAGTTTAGTAATTAGGATGTAGGGTTTTGTATATAGGAGTTGGAGTCAGAGTAGTGTTTAGTATTTCGAGATTGTGGGTTTGGTTTGAGTACTATTTTGACGAAATAGAATAGAACAATCAATGCATATGTATATGATTATTATGTATGTAACGTGGCTGACTTATCTTCCCTCAGAAATCAACATATCTGGGTAAATGGTGGCCGTACATGTTTTCAAGGACGTCATCTCTACATCTCTCATTCACTGGATATTTGTACTAAATAGGGATAAAATCAAACATAATTGTTAATTTCTTCATTATGTCAAAATCATAGTCTTGCACTTAATTTTCTTCCCAATCTTAGTCATTTGGCAAATTCTCCCTTAGATATTTCGGTATAATAGAAAAAACAAAAAGGGATTAGGGTTCTAAAGTTCTCAGGTCAACAGAACAAAAATCTTCCCTTGTTCATTACCCGACTAATCCATGTAAGTTTTTTTATTGGGTTGTTTGTCTTCTTTGGTTTCGATTCTTCCTTTGATTCAGTCTGGTTTGCTTCTTTCGTTGCTGAGATATTACTTCAATCATATTACAGTAGAGACGATAAAAATTGTTGGAGGGTTTTCTTGAGTGTAAACGTTTGAGAAGGAAGATTATACACTAAACTACAAACAGAGGTGCAAAAACAAAACAAAAATTGAAGGAGTAAAATACATAACTTGAGGTTAGACATACGATTTTCTTCTAATTAAAACTCGGTAATATAAATTATTGCTAAATTACAATCTTTTTAGTAACTATATTAGTATGGGTTTTTCAATGATTGGTGTGATTTATAATTTCTACAGATTCTTTTCCACAATGCACATGCTGGTCCTTGCCACAATGATCTTTTTGTTTCACGGTTCTGCATCCCAACATTTTCAATGTAAACCACAACCTTGTCAACCATGTGTTACATGTACCAATGGAACTTATTAATATATATATTGCTCTAATAAAGAATGATAGGCATGTACAATATTATGCATGGTTGTAAGATAAAACTGACTATCTGATAATTATAAATCGTGATATTAGAATGATAATTAAACAATTAAAAACGAATCAATAATGATGAGTAAACTACGAAATCTTGTCTTCAAACACCTTTACGGGTGAACACATCTGTTTGCAAGGAAATACTAATAGATAAAAAATCTTATAAAATGTTTGATAGTTGAATAATCAATAAACTGATGAAAATCTAATAGATAGTTGAAAAATCTATAAGATGCTGAAATAATAATAGATCAAAAATAATAAGGCGCTGAATGTGGTCTTTTAGTAATCAATGCTTGGAATCGTGGTAAGAAAAAATGAAAATAAGAGAAAACTAATTAAAAAATTAATTTGAACACTTACTAGAATAAATAGAGAAACAAATTTATATGGTCAGTACCTCATCCTGAAGACCTCTGTTTCTTGAACAACTTCAGGGTCAAATAGAATTTTAGAAAACCCTTCAATGTTAGTCATCTTATTGAAGCCACCTTTACGTTAAACAAATATTTAAGGGATTGATTACCAAACTAAAACTATAATGATATTGTACTTTCACTAAATATTGTATAAGTAAGTTACCTTCTCCCCAATCAATTCACCAAAATTGTAAAACACATAGTACAACATTAGAATTAGTATAATTCTAGAAATCATATAATTATTGAGCAATAGTTCCATATGCCACACACTTGATCAGTGTGAACCTGAAAATAGAGTAATATTTGGTCTTAGTTAGTATTTTAGTACTTAAGTAAACTTGCATATAAAATATGAATAGTAATACATACTGTATATTTATCAATGAAAATTGAATTATGTGGTTCACAATTTCCGGAATTGCTCCATTAACCTTGTTTGAAAAATAATCAATATCTCCTACACCAACCAAAACTCCATAGAGATCTACATGATATATGCCAAAGCTCTAACATACAATGAAAATTTATAACTTTGACCATAAATAATATGAGAGAATACAACATACCAATGGAATACTTAGGATGGCTTAGACCACGTCGTGTGATTTTGAAGCTTCCAAAATCATAATAGTTTACATATGATATTGGATGAATCTTGGTAATCATCGAGGAGTTACTGAGTTTAATGTGGTACATGTTCCTAGTTAACCTTGTCAAGGAATCTTCATGAATTACTTTGAATATTTTAATTCCGTAGCAATCACCTTCATCCATGGAGATCACATTTGATTCATTCAGATCTTCATAATAGGTTGCTTGGATTAGAATACCCTATTTTACCATAGTCAATCGTATTAGTAAAAAAAAGTTTAGTCAACTACTATTATTTATCTAACTTGATATGAAACCAGTGTAACTTACATTCTCGTCGCCTAAACCAGTGGAGCTCTCTTAAACCTTGGTCCAGTTTCGCTTCTTCCCTTGTATATTAACTTCACACAGACTGAATGCATCATCGGAAATATGCAAGTCAGCCAATAAGGTGTTATTTGCCATTGGTGTATGCAATATAATTACACTGAATTCGTATTGCAATGAAAAGTATAACAGTTTCTAGTATATATAAGCAGTTATTGTGATTAAAGATTTTCTGTAATTTCAGAGGGAAAAATGTGTAGCTGTGATATTTTAAGTAAGATAATATGTAAGACATACCTTATTTATTTGAATGGTTAATAAAATAATAAAATATATTTATTAGCATATAATTGTCATATATTTTGTGACCATATATAGTGTTAAGATTTAATTGTGGTAAACAATTACAGCTTGGACTCTATATTTTCTTGTGATTCAATAAATCGGCAGTTAATATAATAAAAGTTTCTCTGATATCAAGTTTCCTGTAATGAAAAAGCAGTATAATTAGGTGGTATGAATTATATATACTCCTTGATTTATTGAATCACAAGAAAATATAGAGTCCAGGATGTAATGTTTTACCACAATTTCTCGGCTCTGATACTCCTTGATTTGCTTCTTGATAATAGCCACGCCCTTACAAAAACTGCAAAATTTTATTTTAACTTAGATCATAATTTGTTGAAGACTTGTATATTAAATTGTTAAATTTAGATGTGCAATTTGATGAACAATAGATCTGCACATATTAAAATGCTATTGAATCTTAGTATTCGCTTTTCTAAGGGAACATAAGTTATAAAAGACATACCATCTTACAAGACTATGGTGTTATATTCCGTTGGAATATAAGAATCTATATTTCTCTGCAGTACGTATGAAACAAAAGTGAAATTTTAGAGATTATTAAATTACCTTAACACATACTCAATTAAGTTTGAAAATCATACCTCCGATTTTAATTATGTGCATAGCCATTTTTCAAGAAATTTTGAAAAACCTCCTTGTATACTACATTCATGGTTGAGTCTTGTGGTTTCCCATGTTTGTCAGTAATAAGAATCTTCAAACCCTTTCTTGATCTAATTATAGACACAACGACATACAACTGATCATGTGAAAACATGTTTTGGTAGATATAGACATACCCTTGCAAGTGATTGACCGTGACTCTTGTTGATCGTCATAGCAAAGGCAATTTTCAAAGGAAATTGTCTACGCCTCATCTTGAAAGGAAGCTTAGTATCTGTTGGGGTGATTAACACATGGTGTAAGAAGACCTTCTCTCCAACTCTAGTTCCTGTAATCACTTTGGCTTCTACAATATGTTTAACCAATTGAGTTATTTGCAACCTTTTTCCATTCCATAAACCATCATTTGAATCCAGATTCCTAAGTAACATTACTTGTGTACCAATCTTCATCCTTAGAGCATGTGCAGGTAATCCAAATACTTTAATACTATTCAGAAATTCTGGAGAGAAGACGAAGTTATCTTTGGATTTCAAATCTATTGGATCAATACTATCTGAGCTTAAATAAATCTTTTCCTCACCAAAATAACAAAATAACACAATTGTGAAAAAGTGTTATTTGGCAGCATTCAAGTCATATTGAAGAATATTTAATTAAATTGAATAAATGGTCAAAAGGATTTACCTGAAAGTCGATCTAGCATATAGTTGTTAATAACATCAACATTTTCATTGGTGGGAGAAATAATTGCTCTTTCTTGAAAAATGGGTCTTTTAAGTCTTTGAATGCATTACCATAAACTTCAGACACAATAGCCTCAACTGGAGCATTTCACCCCGCAATCAACAGATCTTTAGGACCATTTTCCATTATTTGGCTTATTAATATTTTCATCTCCTCAATCCAAAATCCATTCAAAAAATTCTTTAATCTCCTAAGCTTGACGAATATGTGGTTCAAAAAACAGCCTCGGGTTTTTCGTTTACTCCAAAACTGCTTCCAAAGATAAGATGAATTTATAGCAGCCATAACAATGTCAGCTCTGTTTACCCTTGGAATCACTAGTAGAATCTGCCTGAAATCACCACCAAAAACCACCACTTTTCCACCAAAAGGTTTTTCATCTGTGGTCTTCATTATGCCACATAGACTACGATCAAGATCTTTGAAACAATGCTTGCTCATCATAGGTGTTTCGTCCCAAATAATAAGTGAAGCTCTTGCTATTAATTGTGCCTTTTGACTTCATGGTTCTATATTGCAAAGAGAGAACTCATCTGGATTTAAAGGAATGGAAATCTTGAATGTGTTGTTCTTCCACCTGGTAGCAGTAAACATGCTATACCACTTGAAGCAACATTAAGGACAATGTCACCTCTTGATCGGATTGCAGCTGATAGAATATTTCAAAGAAATGTTTTTCCAGTTCCTCAAAACCCATAAACAAAAAAGCACATCACCGGTTTTTCTAAAGACAAAACCTATAATCTGATCATACTCTGACCTTTGCTCATCTGTCAACTTACCAAGCCAATCATCATGTTTAAATCACAAGTCTTCTCTAGGGTAGTTAAGTTCTTCTTGTAATTAATGGTTTTCTTGTAACTACTGATCATTAAACTTTGGTTGAGGCATTGAATCCCATTTAGACAAAGAACAATTCTTGATGCACAATATATCTCGATCATAACTAAGGTAGCATTGAGTATTTCTTCTTCACTCAAAAGCAGTCTTGAAACAAAACTAAAAAACTTGTAAGTCAGACCAGAAAAGATTTCGTTAGCAAAGCTTCCATAACTTTTTTTTTTTAAATTGCTTACCTGGATTTTGATGCCTTTTTCTTTCAATATACAAAATGTCTTAAGATAGTATATCAGAACATGATTCCCATACCTTTTTTAGGCATAGACAAACTGCCAGATATCAACATACTCGCAAATAAGGGACCATATCCACTGGATGCCCAAAAAATACATTCTTTAAGTCCTTCAATATACTCTTTATCATCATCCATCATACCAAGCTCATAACATGCATTCTTATAACTAGGTTAAAGAATTCCTTTAATTGTCTTGATATCATCGAATGACTGTGAATCTTTTACCTTGTTAATCAAGACTCTAAGAAAATAAAGTTGATCAGCTGAAGAAGAAACCGGAGCCAGCTACCTATTGTGAACACTCTCTTTCTTGGATTCCAAACTTTTAGCTTTCCATCATAGACAAATATGGTTTGTAGTTCTGGATATGTCAAATCTCTTGCCTCAGGGTATATTTGACAACACTCAAACCAGGCTAAAACAATAGTCTCAGATATATGAACTCGAGCCAACACATTTTCCATTGTGTCCCCTTCCTTGTAAACAACAGGTTGCTCTCCTTCTACAGAATGCTAGCTTCTCAACGGGTGTAGATCGATACTGTGTAGGGAAGCCAAAAATTCTCTAAGTCGATTTGCAAGTAGATATATATCTACATAAAGAATTATATTAAAAATTCTACAATAAAAAAACTTCAAATAAGTAAGTATATACCTTGCATCAAAATACTTTTTTTATTTCCTCGATTTCTGGTTCAACTCCATCTGCAGTAGTAGTGCCTCCTTCAGTGCGACTACTGTCAGTATTTGGTTACGCTACAACATTCTCTCTATTAGTTTTATGAGTAACAGTTCCAGTAACTCGGTCTTGTCCCTTGTGGATGTACTTAAATAAGTACTTGATAGACCGAGAT
The DNA here is from genome assembly GCA_905132765.1 of Moricandia arvensis. Classification (NCBI taxonomy): domain Eukaryota; kingdom Viridiplantae; phylum Streptophyta; class Magnoliopsida; order Brassicales; family Brassicaceae; genus Moricandia; species Moricandia arvensis. The sequence continues at coordinate 32,832 of CAJHQP010005184.1, read as the reverse complement.
GGATTGCACCATTCAACATTGATATGTGCATTATATCTTAGCAGTAATTGCTTGTTGTAGGGGACAAGAAAACGGTTGTCACATTGAATAACTTTCTCCTCAACAAAGCACCCATATCCATCCTCTTGTAAACAAGATAACCTTAGGCATCAACGGTAGTTCTTTCAACATGCTTTCTAGGGAAAATTTTTGAACATTTTCCTTCTGCCATACATGGAGAACTTTTGTTAACAACACCACATGACTCATGAATCATCATGTCCTTTACAACTTCATACAGTTTTGCTGTTTTATCAGGGATCTCAGCCGAAATGATGCGATCAATATCCTCAGCATTTGGCAATTTATGTTTTGTGTCCATGAACAATAATATATGAGCATGTGGGAGACCTCTTTTCTGAAACTCAATAGTATAAATTGCTACAAATAAAATATTATAAATTAATAAGCATCATCTTAAGCAAGAAGTGTTGTTTGAAATTATGAAAATAACATAAATATATAATATAATTAACCATTATAACATACACATACCATAAATTGTTTTGCCTAGAAGTTGATTTTTGTGAGATCTTCCATTAAGCTGTAAGCTTAATTTTGAATAATCTACAAGATAGATCTGGTTTTCTTATGCTCGTAGATTGTATTTCTGAAAATATCTTGTCAGTTCTGGCCACTTAGGATTACACATGAAAGTAATAAAGAGATCTGGAAATCCAAAGTATTTGCAAATAAACGTTGCATCTAAATACATTTCCTTCATATACATTGGTCCACTAGTGAAGGATGAGGGAATAATAATTCGATTATCTTCAAAAGGCACAGTGGAATTTCCATCATTTGCAGCAGCAACAAACTTACTGAATTTCAGGGTCCTTAGGTTTGACTGTTTTTTCCTTATATATCGAAGACGATGTGCTTCAATCATTGTATAAGCATCTACCAAAAATTGTTGTAAGAAACGCCTGGAAAGAAGTCAGGCTTGAGAACCGACCTCACGGATCTGAATCTGATACGCAAAGAACTCCCTCATGCTTATATTCATTCTTTTGTTCATGTTGATACCGGTGAAATCATTTTGGATACCCAAACGAAAGCCATCCTCTCCATAAGGAAAAATAAATGGATAGTGAAGTGCAAGATAGCAAGGATGTAGCTCATTGATCCTTTTGAGTTTCCCAGAATTCTTTTCCAAAATAATATCCCGTTTATCCATGTTCTCTTGAAAATCTCCAACAACTAATGCAGCTACTTCAGAAGAAGTGGGGAGATTGTAAACACGTCCATCTTTTAGACGATTGTGTATCAGGACCAAGGATAATTCTTCACATTCTTCTGCGTTATTAAATCTATCCATTGTGTTTCTGAATGTTTTCACGTGCACATTACAGACTCTTAACATCTCCATAATACCATGTACCAATTCCTCCCTTATTTTGTTTTTTTCTGCATTCCCACAGTAAATTAAATCCCATCCAAGTTAGCACCACAAACTAAAAGAAGATACACCATAAACATAAACATGATGCTCTTAAACAATCATATCATTCTTAATTTATACCTTAATGCTGATATCTTGTTTTGTACTTCATTATCATGAATATACAATTGAGAAAACTTAGGACTTTCGTTAGATTTTGGCTTCACACTCCCAATCAAATGATAATTCTCACCATGAAGTTAAAAACTCTAGGTTCTTTCCCAATGTTGACTGAATTGTCAATCTTTCCACCCAGCAATGTAAAAGAAAACATCATATTGATTGGTTTAATACTATCATAGAAATGCTTGCTGATGGCATCATCATTTGTTAGAAGACCTTGTAGGTACTCTCGTGGTTCCTTCAAGATTGGGAGCTTGATTTTCTCTCTCATACAATAAATTGTGAAAACAGGAACCCTTGCAGTTCTACCCTTACTAACTCGCTCATTATACCAAAAAAGCTCCACATTTTGGGCAGTTATATGTCAGATTACCATCATCCTTGTAATCTAGAATAACAAACATAAAATATTAGTAATAATATAACGCAAGTGCGTTATATACTATGAAAAAAAACTATTAGTAACTTCAGATAAGGGTATTAAACTATAGAACCCAATTATATTACCTGCTTCCTTTTTAGCTGATATCGTTTGTACGGTTCTGCAAATCACTGGAGCTGAAACCGTGTGTATGGTTTTGCTAGTCACTAGAGGTATTTTGTTATTTAAGCCACTAAACACCTTTGAAAAACAATCATATACTTTAATTTATTGGTTAGATCAAAACGTCTAAATATTTTTGTTCTATCATCATCAATAGAGTCTATGTCAGGTTCCTTATCCTCCCCTTCATTGCTTGAACAATCCTAGATATCATCATTATCATCTGAGGACCAAATATTTACGAACATTTATTTATTAATATACCTCTGAAATTTCAATTTATATTATAGTTTACAGTTTCTATGGTAAGTATCTGAGAAATACACGAACTTAGTAAAATATTACCTGATGAATCAAAATCATTCAGTAGAGAATAGGTCATAATGGCTGATGAATTATGCATACTCTGAATAGTGGACAACGTTGGTTGCGTTAGTTCCACTTTTTGGTGGGTAGGATAAGTAACAGTAGATACATGACTGTTAGTAGCTTGATATACAGTACTTGCAGGGGTAGATGACCAATTTGGAACACTCCTATGTAAAATCCTTTGTTCCATTGTAGTTCTCGATCTGGTAGATGGCAAACACTTTGTTTTTCCTTTATTGTCTTGACCACTCGATAATGATGTTTTATTCTCCAGCACAATATTTTTGCTTACTTCCTTCTGCATACGTAACCTTTTTGTCGTAGTGTATCCACATTGTTGTATTGAAGCCATTTTCCTGTCTGTTACAATGAAAAAATGTTCTAGTAATCAATTTTTTGTTAGTGCAAATTAATTAACAAATATTGAACACGCATTGGTAAACCTTTATCATGGTTAGTTGGATTGAGAATTTGACTTGTTTCACTGCCTGTGATTTGTCCTATCTCTTGATTTGCCAATATTGATGGTCTAGCAGTGTTACCACTATGTGTAGAAAAGGGTCGTTTCTTACGCATTTTTAGATTTCTTAGCGTTCTTGCATCCTTTGTTTGATTAGAAATCGAGTTTGCTATGTCTCCTAAAGGAGAACCATTCTTAGGACATTGTTCTTTGATTGGTAACATATCTTCCTCGACGCTTTTCACTCCACATAATTGTAAATTCAATCCGGACAAATAAATATGAGGGTTGTACACATAAGTTAAAACTCTTTTGTTAGCGTACAACTGATTTACTTGTCTGATCTTCTTTCTTGAACAATTATAGCCGCTTCTGATTAATGTTGTTCATCTCTGTGTAAAATTGATGCAGAGTTAGAAAGAAAGAAACTCAGTCATTTTTCTTGATTTGCATATAGGTTTAAATGCCTCTTATAATTTGTTTCTATTTATGACCTACTTAATCTGAGGAGAATAATATATGGGAGAATTGAAAACTTTTTATGGAAGTTCCATTAAAATTACACGCTAAATTGATATACATCCCATTTTTTTACCATAATAATAGATATTGGGAAGAAATTATGAAAGAAAGATTTATGTTTTTATTATATCATGGTTTGTTAGTGATATACATTATAGGTTACGTATCTGATTATAAATTAATAGAGAGTATCCAATTCATGTTGTTTTTACTCATAGCAACAAAAGGCTAATGTTTTATTATATGGTATATAGCTGCAAAGTAATATTTAAACGTTAGGATATCCCGTTCTTTTTCTAATAAACAAAAACTTAACTTATTCGATATTTAATATTGGGTTATACTCTGAAATATAGAATGATGCACCATTTTATAATTGCCATTACAGGATATACACGGGAAATAACTACAACTAAAGGAGATGTAATGGTCATTGTTTTTTGAAGGCAATCTAAGATCTTTAACCTAGTAAAGGTAAATTTAATTCGCTATGCTTTTAAATTCAAATCAGAACTGGTATATTTTACATGCCTCTGTTAAATCTTTTCAAATAGCATAAGGAACGGAAAAGTGAAAAAGTGAACGAATTTTTTAAAAAAGGTTGCAGACAAAGTAGGCAAAATAGAGGCTTCATATAACTTTTAGCTTGAGAACAATGTCAAACGACTTAAACATGTAAAAAAACGCAACTCAGTTTTTTTAAAAACACTAATGACTCGAAAACATATATAGGGAAAATAAAAGTGAAGCCTCTACTGAAAATCCCTCATATGATTGCTCTTCAGCCAGTTTTTCGGTCTTCTCTTTTTTTTGATCTTGGTTGTACATGTTGCCCGAGTCACAGAATTCTGGTCAAAGGTTTCCACCAGAGTAATAATAGGTGTGCCACTTCGTTTAGCTGGAGTTAGGCTGATTGATTAAGACTGTTGTGATGCACTTCAAGTACACATTAACGATCCCTAACAAAAAAACAACCATCATCATGTTTCTATTAAAATTAAGACAACAATTTGTAACTCATATACCTCGGGTGCTTCCGACATGATAGACAAGTCCAGATAATTTGTGTTCTGACTTCTCTGATAATAAATTTAAACATTAATCCGTGAACTATCGATAAAAATAAATTATAGGTCTTTCACCATAAATTATTAAAGCATACTGTAGGAGAGTTGTTGACATCAAACACATAAATCATATCATTGTTTGTGTTGATCTTCAAAACCTTGAAAGTGTCAATTTGTATTGATTGTTCTCCCGTTCAATCCCAAACTTAAAAAGAAAGGTTTTGGCAATTAAATTGGTGATTGCAGCAGGGAGAACATCTACTTCTTCGTTCTAAAAGGGATCAATTTCGAGAATCAGAATAGGAAGATTTCACTGTCATATACTACACAAATTAACAGCATATCATAAACCTCATTAGTAATTGGTCCAGTAAGTTCAAGACATGGTTGTCGTATTATCTGGATAGCAAGATTATCAAAGAGTATAAACTTAGTGTATATGCAACTTATAAATGTGCATAAAAACTAGTTTATAATAATAAAATAAACATGAACTGAAATACATATTAATCTAATATTTTTTACCTAGGCATCAGTTTTGGTGAATTAGAATTGCATTTCACACAAAAGTAACTGTGTGTGAAAACACCGAGATCAGTCTCATCATCAAAACATTGACTTAGAACTGTTTGAACCTTTTTGAACATTGCAGCTCAAATAATACCAACCCATGTTAGAATATATTCCTGCGATTGTGCACATCACAATACAGTTCTCCACCTAGATCCATAAAAGGTTAGATTAATTTTAATAACTTCGACAAACATTCTACCAAAAAAGTATGTAAAGCTAACCTGTTTGGACGCCTTAACTTCTCCAATAGTCTTCCTTGGTGTATGGAGGAAGTAATCATCTTTTTGAGAAACATCCGAAGCCAATGAAAGAGGCTTTGACTCCACAATGGCCAAAGATAAATCATCCTTTGGCAACCTTCAGAAGAAATATAGACGTGTATTTTAATTTTCATAAAGTAATAAAACTATACCGAATCGTGGATGTTAAAATAACATCCAGATCACTTACAACGAAATGAAGTCTTCCACCTCATCCACTAAGGGATTCAATTCAACATCAGACACATTATAAGTATTTGATATGATGTGTTCCTCTACAAAAACAATTAAAAAAATTTAAATTAGCTTATTAATCTAAGGAACACCATTATGAGGCATAAAATGATAAATGGTTAATAAAGATATACCTTTCCAAACTTTTATCTTCCCAAACCTCAGAACACATATCACTGAATGTTCACTCCGAGTTTGGATAGCATCATTGATATCCTGTGCAAACTTTCCCCATAACACCATTGGAAGATGGTTATCTCTAGAAAACATATTAATATATGACATTAAACGAAGAGAAACGTTGATAAATCCAATATAAAGAATCTTTAGGCAACTCAAAACTGACACGCTCAGAATAAGATCTGCAACTAAAGAACCTATATCAAATAAACATGAGCTTCAAAATAAAACATTACTCTTGGTTCCGAAGTTCCAGGGAAATATTATGTGTATCTTTTCCATGGACAAATACAGCTTCAACATGTGAAACCTCCACGATCTGTCCGATAAAATCTAAACCGAAATTTATAACAAATATTAGTTTAAGCTACGTTATATATTTAATAAGAAAAAAAATCTATCCACATACTTACCAACGAAAATATCAGCATCTAGATTATTAAACATGAGAATCTTTGTAATTCACTAGGTTGAAGCCACTCAGATTATGTGGCAAATCGTCACAGTTCCTCACTCGAGTTGTGGCTATGATGCGACCTTGGGCTGATATATGAAGATTTAGACATAGAAAGCAATGAAATATTCATTGGATATATTATATATATGGTCTAACCCATTTTGGAGGTGTCACAAGTCCAAAAATGGTCCAAAATACTTATTTTATTTTCTAGTCAAAAAGAGTGACGAATTTTGAAGATCAAGAGTCAAAATGTGCAACCTTTCCAACTTCTGGTCAAGTTCTATTTGTTTTACTGTTTTCTAGTTTCAAGGTTGAATAAACCTTTTGTATTCCAACCTTTCATGTACTCCTTGCCTATTATATAAAGGTCATTTGATCAATGAAATAAATAAGTTGTTAGCTATATTTTTGAAATCTTGAGACTGTTTCTCAGTTTTGTTCCTCCAAGAACTTTTCGATCTGTCTTGGTGCGTCATATCCAGAGGGTCAACCTATTTGTCGTCTAGGTGAGTCATATCCTAGGGCATTGAGTTGGAATATCAAAGGCCTTCCGCATCCTCTGTGCGACCTAACAATCCACGGTAAATCAAGAGCTTCCGCATCTCTTGTGTCACACCATTCGATCCACCGCATTTTTTCCTTGGAGTTTCACATTCCATTGGAGTCAAGGATTATCCCTTACCAACTGCAGAATGATCTTTTAATTTTGGGCGTATCATTTGGTATCAGAGCCACTCTAAAAGCGGTATTCACTTCTATTATCCATCATTCTCATCTATCCATTTTCTACCAAAAAAAAAGACTTGTTATTTCTTTTCCACAAATCTGTTGGATCATTGGTGAGTATGTGTTCGAGTTTTTCTTTCTTCGGAAAGCAAGATTTGAGGACAAATCTTTTTGAAGAGAAGGAGTATGATGCGACCTTGGGCCGATATATGAAGTTTTGGACATGGAGAGCAACGAAATATCCATTAGATATATTATATATATGGTCTAACCCATTTTGGAGGTGTTACAAGTCCAAAAATGGCCCAAAATACTTGTTTTATTTTCTAGTCAAAAAGAGTGACGAATTTTGAAGATCAAGAGTCAAAATGTGCAAGCTTTCCAACTTCTGGTCAAGTCCTATTTGTTTTATTGTTTTCTAGTTTCAAGGTTTGAATAAACCTTTTGTATTAAAACCTTTCATGTACTCCTTGCCTATTATATAAATGTCATTTTATTAATGAAATAAAATAAGTTGTTAGTTATATTTTGGAATCTTGAGAGTGTTTCTCAGTTTTGTTCCTTCAGGAACTTTTTGATATGTCTTGGTGCGTCATATCCAAGGGATCAAACTGATCCGTCATGGTGCGTCATATCGAGGGGGTCAACCTCGTTGTCTTCCAGGTGAGTCATATCCTAGGGCATTGAGTTAGAATATCAGAGTTTTTCCGCATCCTCTGTGCGACCTAACGATCCACGGTAAATCAAGAGCTTCCGCATATCTTGTGTCACACCATTCGATCCACCGCATCGTTTCTTTGGAGTTTCACGTTTCATTGGAGTCAAGGATTATCCCTTACCAATTTCAGAGTGATCCTTTAATTTTGGGTGTATCAGGCTAGAAACAAAATCTTGTAAGGATTTTGACTCATACGGTATGATCCACATGAGGTCGTCACAGTAAAGTTAACCATTATCTTTGAAACACCTTGTGCTACTGTATGTTCAAATTGGCTAACCAAATCTTTCTTCACACAAGAATGAATCTTGTCCAACTATATGATCAAATAAATCATTAAACAGAACCGTGTTAGTAAAAATATAATGTGTCAATACATGTGAAACAAAAAACACATATAAATAAGCTTACACTTCAATCGACCAAAACCATCTCAATACTCTCTCCACCAGCAACCAAGTATTGTTCCCAAAGGCGAATGACCTTAACCCTGATTTTCCACATGGACTTCTTTGGCTTCAAGTCGGAAATCATGTCAAAACCTGCCATTGTAAACGCTAAGAACTGAAACTAAAGGTTTAAAGATGGTTATACTATGGAATGCATTTTTGTATCAACATGTACAATCGTTTATATAGTAAAACCATACACGCTTATATAATTAATGCAATGTATACGGTATATATTACGTGAATCATAAATTTCACCATATATGGCGATTGTTAATATCAAATTTTCAGTAACTATACATTTGCGTGATTGACACATATTCATATCAGTCTTATATAATTACATGATCACCAAATGGTGAGAATATAGAAAGTGTAAATAACTTAATCAACCAATATAAAATTCATATAAATCTTATATAATTAAGGGATCGTAAATTGGGGATAATATAGAAAGTGTAAAAAAATTTAATCAAACACGGGGCTCTTAATTACGAATAAATGAATAAATATTGTATCATCAAATTTCTACAATACTTTTTCTCTTACATGGGACATTAAGAAAAAAAAATTAGCTTCCTGTTGTGAAAGTAGAGAAAGTATGAAGGACTTTCGTGTGTTATTCATTAGGTAAAAGAGGTGCCCTTTATATATAGGGATTTACATAAGAGATAAATGGAAAGAGTACATAAAGGTAAACCGCCATTGGGTAATACATGGGCCTATGGCCGACACTCTAATAGGAACCTCGGATGGGCTTGGTTATGAGTGATCCACATAGTGATTTCATAACACTCCCTCTTGGATGCCATAACCATATAGAGCTCATATCATGCTTAATGTTGCCTCATTAAAACCTCTCCAGGAAAACCAAAACCCAATGGGAAAACGGAAACCATGGACATGAAAAAAGAGTACAACACATGATACTCCCTCTGATTTGGACATCGCAGAAAGGTCTTCCAATCTATGCATTCAATCTGATGCATAAGCCTCCTGAATGTTGATGTTGAAGATGACATGGTAATGTGTCGGCTGGGACAATCACTTCAATGGCTTTGGAACACTCGGACCTTCTTATGTCTTTCGGCAAATGTGAGTAGAGGGACTTAAACTTCTCATCATACCATCCAACCACGATCTGGTCGACTCATAAGCATACACATATGCGGACCTCCTGGTCTGATATATAACATGTATAAACAAAATCAATAGAACACTCTTTTGTTTGGTTAGTATAAAGCATATGTTATACTTGTCAAGTCTGTACTTTGGTCGGATATATGGTCCTCGACCAGTACATCAATATTGATGTCATTCGTGGTTTCAATCAAATGGACCTTTCGGTCGTGGCCAAACATTATTAACATATCTCCTTATGTCCCATGAATCTTCTGGACATACTAGTTTGGCTAGACCACGAATGCTTTGAACATGTTGAGTTAAAAATCAAACATGTACGAACCTTGGCTTATCACGCGGATGCCTTGGTCCTTATGGACCTATCTACTTTTGTCTTTGACCATATGAGGTTCTGGTCGGATGAGTCTTGACCAAAACTTATTCATAAACAATATGGTCTGATCATGGTACTATATGTAACTCAAAGTCACATTCCTTATGATCTGGTGCATCTATCCTTTATGGATGTATGCTGGCCGCGTATGCCAATGGTTTGTCCATTACGGTCGATCTTTCTTTATTATCATTGATTGATCCATGTTGTGTTATAGACTTCATCTATACACGTCCATAATCTTCTCATGAGTGTCTCAAGATCATAATGATCATTACTGCAGTAGGTTTTCATAACCGGGCTATAGCTCTACACTCATGGACCTTTAAGTATGGCTATCAATCTTTCTTATCTTTTGCAATCCCATAGATTTCTTTTGATGGTGTCTCATAACCTTCTTATCATGGCTTATACCACGTGCTAGTGTATGCATATATTGGGTCATGGATCTTATCTTACCAATTAATGGTATGGTCGGATATGATCTTTGTTATGGACTTGGTATGGACCATTTGTGGTTCCATTCATACGACCATCCATCATACCAATTTCATAATTAGGCGTGCTGATCTTATGTGTTACACACACGCACATATGTGATCTCTTAGAATCATTTAACCTTTCTTTAGGCTAATTGGTATGAACACAAGGGATTCATAATTCTTTTGTAAGAATATGTATGGACTGATTGTTCTCATGGAACTCTTTACTAAACTCTTTACTTAGTCTTTCATACTCTATGCATACTTTATGCAGCTGCATTTTCAGTCCATAATCAGCTTAGGAACAAAGCTGTTCAAGAGAGTTTATTTCTCATCTTTCTGGTACCATTTATTCTCTTTTATCCAGTGATCTATTCTTTGCTTACTTTACACTGATATATTGATCCAGACCTTTCAGATTTCGAATCTGAGCAGTAACAACCACCATATAGGAGTTTATCTCCTTATAATATGTTCCTTAGTCCTTGTGAGTACCCTTGTGTAACAAGCAATGCTTGGATGCTATTAGTAGCATCTCTCACGATTTTCTTATCTTTCACAAGAATTTTCACTGGTTTATATCATCAGATGGTGTCTTTCTTATATGTATGGCCAATGCACTCATCTGGAATTTAGAATGAATGAACCCACGAATGCATTCTTATTTCATGTGGGTTCTGATCCTCATTTCTTTCAAGTGCTACCATCATTCTTATCTTTGAATGAATGTATCTTTTATGTGTCGACACTTTGATGTGGTTCCATAATGTTCCAGACATGATCTAATCAGTTTTGAGATTTCATTATCTAGGACCTTTATCACCTTGCAGCTTGGCGTCCCAAGCAACATGGTCTGGTACCTTAGATGTACAGCTGGCCAGCCTTTATCTCTAATGTCTGGTTTGCTTTCCATTGAACTCGGATTTGTGCACCATTTCTTTCTTTTCTTTCCGAGAATTTCTTATCTTTTGGAACATGTAGGTCTATCTTGTATAGACTCAGTAGCAACTTAATTGTGTCTCTTTAAGACATCAATTTCGTGGTGCAAGCTGGTTTATGACTTAGTCATTGGGTCAATATGTCTGGCATCTAGCTTTACTAGCTTTATATCATATGATCATATTCTCAAATATGAGGATCTTGCCAAGACATAGATGGTTAATACCATTCCATTCTTTTATTCTTTTATTCTTTATTATTTACCCAGCTTATAACTTTCTCACTCTGATGTTGGATAGTCGGATTCATTTGGTCTCATGTAATCCGTGTACCTTGCCAATTTGATCACCCATATTTGGCTCAAGGTCTCTTTCATAATTCATAGGAGAAAGTCTTATTCATATCCAACATAAATTCCCAATCCATCTTATATGGCACATATTTTTGTGGTGGTTTCTCCTGATTTTCTCAAGGAGGTATATGTCTGGTTAATGACCCTTAATCATTCTTAGATGGAAATATTTATGCTCACTTATATGGCCTGGTGCATATCAATCTTATATACATGTAAATTCATTTCGTCCCTGAGCTTTAGGCTGGGAGTTATAGACCTTATAGGTAATGGTCTATGTGAATTCATGATGTTCTTAATCTTTGGACCTTTATAGGTCATAGTCTATCTCATGGATGAGCCATGGAATGCACCACGTTTGGTTCATGGGTGTATCACGGATGAACCGTGTGTGAACCACAAATGACTCATGGGTAAACCATGGTCCACGGATTTGTAGTGTGGTCATGACTATGGATTTGTCCTCACTTCCCCTCATGACCATACTACTCGTGGTGTTTAGGACAATAAAGCCTTAATAGTTTCCCTTGTGTACATGCTACACAACGTGAGATTCTATGGGATAACTCTTTGTGCCATATGCATTTTCATTCTTTGCATTTGCATTCTTTGCATCAAGTTTAGACTTGGATGGCTAATCCAGTCATGCCATTAAGTGTTAAATTCGTGGGTTAACCTCTCTGGTTACCATGGCTTTAAGACCTTATCATACTGATCTTTAGCATAATTTGGATCAGTAGAGTATTCATGTATAGTCTTGACCAATTTATAAGGCTTTTCGGCAATTTTCTTTAAAGTTAAGGAACTTTGTTTCCTTTGCCCATTGTTTCTATTTGGAAACCATTCAATGGGTCTGTATGGGTGAATAAAATCCATGCCCTTTAGGCAATGCCTTAGCCGTGGGTCTTATTAGACCGACTATACAAACTTTTATTGTCGAAATATAGCTTATTCATTTAGACAACTATATGTTTCATAATCCATAAGTTTATGTTTGATTATCACAATTGTCATCTTGGACCAAATGGATTTTTTTTTTAGATTCTTCCCCTGTTGGACTCTCTTGATAGAGGTTACGAATATGTTTGGGGAGCTCTATATGTCTTAGTCCCAAATGGTTTTACTTTCCACACGTATGGCTCAATGATTTACAGGTCGGTGTTGTGGTTTAGAAATACCACGGCTTACATGCCCTTGACCATGGCCAAAATTTTGGGTCCACTACCACGGTTATTGTGGTTCCTACGGCCACGGTCCGAGTTTGTTAACCTCGACCATATGATTTGTTAATAGCCACGACCATATGCCTTTAGGCAAGGTAAAATTGTGATGGAAATACCATGGCTCTGGTCTCGACCACTACCTTAATGGGTTTGACATCCACGACCTTTTGTTATAGTGGTTTGGTCGACCATGGCTCACATTATAGTGGCCTCGACCACGTCTCTGTCACCGACCACGGCTGCGACCAAAATGGTTCCTATAGCCGTGTGGACTATTGTTATGGACGTAGTTAGGTCCTAGACGGGTTTTAGGTCGAGTGTAGATAAGATAGATCAGGTTCGACCTTAGGTCTAGAATAGATTTTGTTCGGATTATGTGCTAGGTTGGGTCGAGCTTCAAGGTCGACAATAAACCAAGTTAAACCTAGTTTTGATTCTAATCCGGTTTCAAGGTCGGATTGGGCCTAGGACGAGATTATCAAACCGAGCTTAAAGGTCGGGATCTTATATGTCCTAGGTCGAGGTTTAGTTATTAATCTTCGACCAAGCAATCAAATAATCGACCAATCAACACACATGATCTTTAGGATAATCTTTGTGTCTAATGATTATAGCTTTAGGTTTTCGACTTTTGAGATCATATATTATCGACCAATTCAAGAATTTCAGAATTCATACAATCAACTAATCAACACACATGGTTTTTCACATTAGGTTACTTCACCAAAACAATTTCTATTTCAGGATAGTGTGGACGTGGGATATGTATGGTCGATATGCTATGGTCACACGGTTATGTATGATTGCTACGATGAGATGCAAAACAATCCTAGGTCGATTTCAAGGTCGACAAGGTTTAGACCTCGGTTTGTTTCAAGACCGGGTAATAGTTCTAGTGAATGCATCAAACAATATCTCATGAAATTAAGCAAAATCAATCAATGAGTTCTCGCAATGTGGGTTAGGGTTTCAAGGCCCTTATAGGTCTAATTTAGAGACTAGGATTTTAGATCAAACAATAAAGTGATCAACCATGTTTCATTGATCAAACGAGCAATCATAATCAGCCAAGAAGCATCCTAACAATTTTAAGTTTTCGGAGTTAAGGTTTCAAGGCCTTTAGGTGGTTCAAGGTCGAGATAAGATCAAAGGTATCGACCAGGTCGATGTCGGGTAGGACGATCGACCATGACCATGCATATGATCAAAAATGGAAATGTTCAAAAATGGAAATATTCCTAAAATTTCAAAATGAAAATATTCCTGAACTCATGCAATCAAAATTTTAGGTCTTATATTTTAGAGTTTCCAAATTCATGTGAGTTTCATCACAAGCAGTCTAGCATCTTAACTTTCATAAGATCAATAAAATGGAAACTTTTCTAAAATTTTCAAGCAATCCCTATTTTAGGGTTTATCCTTTACAATTTCCAATTTCAAGTTCATGGGTGTGTATACAAATCAATCTATCACCCTAACATTCATGAAAGTCAAAAATGGAAACTTTCAAAAATGGAAATTTTCAAAAAATGGAAAATTTAAAAAATGGAAATTTTGAAAAATGGAAATTTTGAATATGGAAATTTCAGGAAATGGAAAATTTCAAAAATGGAAACTTTCAAAAATGGAAAGTTTGGAAAATGGAAATTTTCCTAAATTCTCATATCATCCAAATTTTAAGTCTTATAACTTTAGAGAATTTCCAATTTCGAGATTAGGGTTTACAATCAATCTATCAACCTATTCTCAAAACAAGCAATATGGAAACAATCCAAAATGGAAATTTTCTTAAAGTCTCATATTTTCCAAATTTTAGGTCTTATGTCTTTAGGGAACTTTCCAAATTCGAGATTAGGTTTTCCTTTTAATTCTATCAACCTAAACTCTCAGTCAAACAAATATGGAAACATTCCAAAAGCATCAAACTCGGAAATATATCAAGTTAGCCTAAAAAGGAAATTATGGTCTAGGGTTTATGCAAGAATTTCGGCTAGGGTTTCTATCAAGTGTGAGAAACAACTTTCTAGCAACCTAAACATGGTATATGCGAATCAAAGTATAGGGTTTTCAAGGCCCTTTGATCGAAAATGTGATTAGGTTTCCATGCATAAACAAATCAATCAATTATGAGAAGAACAAACCGGTTTTGAACAATTGATAATTAGGGTTCTTCACACAACCCATTTTAAAATCCTATCATCCGGTTCTATATGATCAAGTAATCACTCAATCTATCTGATATCCTATAATAGGTTTCTTTATTCCATACTTAGAGTATTGGTTTCTATTAATTAGGGTTTATAGGAGAACCTTTTTCTTGTAGGATGTAGAAATCGGACCACCTTAGAGAGGGAATGGGTTGCTCCTTTGATGTTTGTTCATTTTGAGTTGCAACCAAAGGATTGAATCAAGATGATATCAAGTTTGTAAACAAGATTAGATATCATCCAAAATATTTATTCTATGAGATAAAGAAGATTAGGGTTCATGAAAAACTTAGGGTTTATGAGAAAACTTAGCTTTTTAATTCGTATGCAGTTTTCCAGGTTTGACGGCGTTCACTGTAATGGAGCGTGAGGGCGCGTCCTTGGTCGGAATGACAAGCCGTTTTCACAGAACGATTCGTCTCGTCCGGGGCTTCAATTTGATATATTACTCGTCGTCTGGGTCCTCACGGTTTGGGAGAACGAGTCGTTTGAAGTTCGCCATCGAGTTGAGGAGCGAGAGAGAGATAGAAATTAGGGTTTATGATTTTCGTTGGCTTTCTAGCTTTTAGGGTTTTTAGAATCTATCGTGCTGATAACGTGTTGTGAAAGTAGAGAAAGTATGAAGGACTTTCGTGTGTTATTCATTAGGTAAAAGAGGTGCCCTTTATATATAGGGATTTACATAAGAGATAAATGTAAAGAGTACATAAAGGTAAACCGCCATTGGATAATACATGGACCTATGGCCGACACTCTAATATGAACCTCGGATGGGCTTAGTTATGAGTGATCCACATAGTGATTTCATAACACTTCCAATATTGTTAGCGCTGAATTGATATGCATCATATATTTTTACCACAATAATAGATCTCACATAGAAGTTAACATATCCAATGAATATTGATTTTTTCCCCATAAGAACCGTAGGCCAATGTTTTAGTTGCGTATTTAAAAAAAATCTCACGCAGCAAGTTCTAATATTTACATATTAACAAAGTTAATCTTGTTTATAGTAACTATACAATATCACTTTTTCATATTTAAATTTATCAAGTTAAAATTTTAATTATGATTTAATTTAAATTAAAATCTATCAAGTAACTGTAACTTTTATCTTGATAGATTACATTATGATTTAAATTTATTTAAAATTTCAATCTATAAATTAAATGTAACTGTAACACGTTGAAGAGCTTCAATTTAAAATTTTAAATCAATCAAGTTAAAGGTTAGCCTAAAATACTGTTAATTTTGTAATAATTTTTATTTTGTAATGATTTTTATAAAATTATCAGTAGTTCTGATCACATTTTGGTTGCTAAGTATCTGTATAAAATGGTTATATATGCGCATGTGACCATTTTATAAGCATATTATATAAACATATATATGCATGAATTCTAAAATTGATATCTGAGATGAATCTACTTTGTATTAGCATACTACATGAACATAATTGTATAAACAATGTGTTTGTGTTTTATATTTTTATTTATGTTGTTTTTAGTCATTGAGAGGAATCTATAATCATTAAGATGAGCAATCATAATTGTATAAACAACCATTTTTCTGTTGCTTCGTCGATGATTTCTTTCAAACGCAGGTTATCAATGTATTAAGAGGAACATATGCATGAATTTTAATTTATATCCGTCTGATATGTGAAGGTCATATATTTATACATGTATTTTTTTTTTAATACTAACATACATGACTTGTCTTATCAATGACAAATTCAATAATTAATCTAATGAAGAAAGGGTAAATTCAAAACAGGGCTGACAAGGGCTCTAAAACGGCCACCTCAGTATGACACTCATGTAAATAACTTATGATTTAAAGATTACTCTTGTATTTTGCTTCTGTTTTGATATTTAGGGGATTATGCTTGTTAGCTTCTTAAGTTCAAAGGGATAAATCATTGATTTTTAGTGGTTTTGAAAAACTCTCTCTCTTTTGGATAATGAACCGAGTGTGATTGATTAAACCAGTAATGAAGGCAGATTACTAGAGTTTGTTTTATCTATGCTAAAATATTTCGACAAAGACTCCCGTTATTATAGAAAAGATTACATTATGACACATTTTTGACAAAAAATATAACAAGAAAAGATCCCTCTTATATTATTCGAGAGATATTTTTATTAAATAATTTTATTCTCTGTGTAATTAACTAAAATATCATTATTTAGATGGCTTCACTAGAGTCTTTCTTACAGTCTTATATTAAAAACCCTCTCTTGCCTAAGTGAATTACATGTAGTTTCATTAGTCATTATAACTAGGCGAAAATATACTATATCTTTCATATAGAATTGAAATTATTTTGTCTTACATCCATTACTTAAACCCAAAATAACCATTTTTTTGTCTTAACCAAATCCAGATTTTCATGTAGATTCATCTATTATTTGAGCCATATATTAATTTTAAAATGTATTCATCATGTACACTAGACCTAATTTATTAGATAATGTGTATTACACTATGTTACAAACTCGACATTTCAATTTCAATAACCACGACTTACTCATTCACCAAAACAGTAAAATTGCCATATGAGGATGACGACTACAACCAACGTGTAAAATAATATATAACAGTTTTGCTATTGTCGTGAAAAAAATATTTTGCTAATAATCATTGTTAGTAAAAATATATAACATTAACATATACTCTAGAGTTCTGTGAAAGACAAAGGAACCAAAGACAAAAAAATTTTATCTGTTATTAAAAATATATAACATTAGCATATGCTAAAAATGATGTTATCACATAGGAACCAAAACGCTTACTATAACAAATCTGTTGTTGTTTTTGGTTCATATAGTTAAAATAGACAAGATAAGATATTTAGTCTAAAGCAGTTTAGACTATTTTTAATAATTTTAACAATTCAAATTCAATGACCATTTTTATAATTGATTAAACTATAAGAAATCACATGACCCATACTAAATCTTTACAATTAATGAAGTCCCTGTAACAAACATATTAGTGGGTTCATACTTTTGTCCTATTCGTTCTGTGACATCTTTTATTATAATTCAGTGACAGAATTATTAAAAAAATAGGGTTTACATTTACCAAATACATGCATATGTTGTTTTCTGAAATTAGAGATAATATTCAGTGATTTTTAATTGATTTGATGTGTATATATGAATTAGTGCCTATGTATGATGCATTCTCTACATATGTAAAATATGGACTGAATAAAAAACCTTACATATCAAATTATATCATTAAAAGGGTCCATACATTAAGTCAATGTAACCTTAATTGGGTCTCATTAGTTTGTATCAACTTGCAGTAGTGTCGAAGTTAAATTCAAAAAGTTGTAATTTTATTATTTTTTCTTGCCATCTATTTACATGCTACATCAATTGGTATGTAATAGGTAAACTATAACTATATAAATTACAAAACAAAACCCTATATAAGGTAACTATCTATGCAATGTTCTTAATTATAATGATATCACTAGATATAGATACGTGACCCATGTAGTGGTTATAGTGTGTTAAGGAAAGTATTTATGTAATAATGTATCACTAATTAAACAAAATTAATTTGTGTATTTTTGATTCAATATAGCGATACTATTCTATATACATATGTGACAATTGATTATAGTGTGCTAGTATTAATATAATATGTACCACTAATTTAGCAATACTAATTTTTGTATATTTGACTCAATATACTAATTTCTAAAAGGGAAACTAATTAGTAAGCCTAGAGAATAGTTCATTAACCTAATTACACAGTATATAAATAGATGTCGTTGGATGCAATCCTTTTGTCTATTCTTACAGATAATTTATTTAAATAATTTGATGCCGTCATATTTGTACATTAGTTGTAATATTATCATCTAGAGTCAAACTAAACATTTGTAACCACCATTCTATATTTCTATAAAACCTTCGTGGAGCTTTGGTTGTTGTAGATGATAATATATATAGAAGATCTGCAAGCAGATGATCGTTATCATTCCAAAATTTTATTTTCATTAATAAATAAGTATTTGATGGAGAGTATTATAGTATATGAGATTATTTTTATTCGTTGACAATTTTGATTTTGACTTTTATTTTGAAAGAGTGTAATTTTTTAATATAACTATTACATATAAAAGTATTAATAAAATTATTACTTTTAGTCGTCGAAAAATTCTTTTCCATCAACAACAACATTTCACAAAATCA
Source organism: Moricandia arvensis (assembly GCA_905132765.1). NCBI lineage: Eukaryota > Viridiplantae > Streptophyta > Magnoliopsida > Brassicales > Brassicaceae > Moricandia > Moricandia arvensis. The sequence continues at coordinate 13,734 of CAJHQP010005184.1, read as the reverse complement.
AAAAGCCGCAAAAGAATTTGTACATCTATTTCTTTCTCAAACGTTACATTTATAATTATATCACAAATATATATTTGTTATAATAACTTTTAAATTTCTAATTATATATATATATATATATATATATATATATTAAATGTTATAAACTATTAAATAAATTTACTGTGCGCAGTTAGTGGGTATCACCTAATATTTTAAGTTTGCAACTTATTAGAATCATTTTGGTCACTGTTCATTTTTAGAACCTTTTTACACCCTTGAATCACCTTAGGTCACGTGACCTCTTTTTCTTTTCTTTATATTTCTCTTCTTTATTATGTTTTTGGATACAAAACGAAATACATAAAGCTTAATAAATATTCTTACATCACAAATGTTTTTTGAGATTTTTGCCAAAAATGACTCAAAACTTGATTTGAATTGTAAAAGTAAACTCAAATTTGAATCTTAAAAGTAAACTCAAATTTGAATCAAATGCAAAAGTAGCCTAAAAGGCTATTGAAATTACAACCAGCCCTTTATGAAAAAAAAACCGATTTTTTTTTCGTTTCTAACCCCCGCAAGTCGTCTGGACGACTTACTGGTAAGTCGTCTAGTATAGTACTTCTTAAAATAATTTAAAAATTTTGTAAAAAATATTTTGATAAGTGAAAAATTAAAATCATATAATTAACATATGTTTCAAGAGATATAAATTAAGATATAACAAAAGTTAATTGTTTTCAACATAGATAAGTGAAAGTAGTGAGTTATGATATTCTTTTGTTTAGGTTTTGCCAACATATGTTGTAGTATTGTATGTGTTCTTGGGGTTAGATTTTGGAAAGCATAAATGTTTTTTTCAAAAATTTAAAATTGACCTAAGTGTGTTATTTCTGTGTATAGTAAACACTATTTAAGTATAATTTGATTTTATAACGTGGTTAGTTAGTTAATTTAGTCAATTTAGTTTAGGAGTTAAATTTAGGGTTTGGGCCGACTTACTAGTAAGTCGTTTGGTGAATATATTTACGGTGGATGACTTACTAGTAAGTCGTCTGATGCACGTTCAAACCGGACAGAACCTTTAATTTTACCATTTTACCAATGTACTTTTAAACATAACTGGATTATTTACCGGGCATATATAACAGTTTTTCTTTTACTTTTTCGCGAAATTCAAAAACCCTAATGCTATTTCTCTCAAATAGGCGATTTCGAAGCCGATTTCCGTCGATTCTCTCTAATCCATCATTCTCACCACCGTTCTCACCGCCGTTATCACCGTCGTTCTCACCGCCGTTATCACCGTCGTTCTCACCGCCGTTATCACCGTCGTTCTCACCGTCGTTATCACCGTCGTTCTCACCACCGTTCTCACCGCCGCTTTCTCTATTTCAGATTCGAAGAGGAAACCCTAGCGCCGTTTTTCTGTAAACCCTAGCGGCGTTTCTGTCAGAGGCGTGTCTGTAAATCCTAGCGAGGTAAGTTAAAACGTTGTCTCTTAAGTCCACCGTTCTCACCACCGTTCTCACTACCGTTCTCACCGCGTTTCTTTTTGGTTGTCTATTTTGGCAGATTTATAACCGTTGTGTCGAAGGCGACTATGGCTTCTCCAAATTTTCAGGTCTGCTTTAAAAATGTTCTACTGGAAGTTTGGAAGACTTATAATTAAGTCGTCTGGAAAGTCTTCCAGACGACTTAATTACAAGTCTTTCAGCTGGAAGACTTTCCAGACGACTTAATTATAAGTCGTCTGGAAAGTTTTCCAGACTTATAATTAAAATGTTATACTGGATGGTTGTGTGTTTGAGATGGTTGTCTTTCATTGTTTTGCAGACAAAAAAATGGATATTCCAAAACTCCCCCGTAGGTTACATACATTAGGGGAAGAGTCCCTCGCAATGAAAGCTATTTCGTATCATACGGATTATTCGAAGTTGCATACTGCTTTAAAGAAAGCTCTTCATGGTGATGAATATGAAGAGCTAAAGGAGTCAAAGTTGGGAGTTTTCATCAAGTTTAAAGAGCTGAGATTTGCTTGGGCTTCAAGGCTGGTTCACTACATGCTCGGTTTCCAGCTGGACATAAAGAAGAAGTATGAGTTGTGGAGTCTCGTTGATCCAGAAACTGTGAGGTTTTCACTGTTAGAATTTGAAAACCTCACTGGTCGAAACTGCGAGTACATCGAGGACCTTAAGAGACCGAAGTGTATTGTTACAAAGGAGATGGCTTCTTTCTGGAGGATGTTGGGAGTTCATGTCGAAGCTGGGCCATCTACTGAGCAGATAATAGCAGCACTTAAGAGATGCGAAGGGTGGTCTCGGGAGGATCTCAAGAGGCTAGGGTACCTTGCCATCTTCACTGGGTACATTGAAGGGAGAAAGTATTCAACTGCCACAAGGGTTAGTCTGGCAAGGCTAGTGATGGATTTAAAACGGTTTGAGAATTATCCATGGAGGAGAGTCGCGTTTAAGGTGCTGATGGACTCTGTGAAGGGCAAAGATATTTCGGGCTGTTACACTAATGATGATTTTATACAAGCTCTCCAGGTATGGGTGTACACAACTCTGTCGGAGTTGGGTGCTAATTATGGTAATCCCATACCAAATAGACCGTCTCCACTGATATTGGCTTATATGGGTGGCAAAGGACGCAGATGTTTTAAAGATGCTATTTGCAGACATGTATTTACTTCAATCCTTTACGACTTATAATTAAGTCGTCTGGAAAGTCATCTGGAAAGTCTTCCTACTGGAAAACTTTCCACATGACTTTCCAGACGACTTTCCAGATGACTTAATTATAAGTCGTTTGGGAAGACTTTTCTTTCCATCTTTCTAAATCCGTAAAATATCTAAGTTCATATCTTATATTTACCAATGTACTTTTAAACCTAACCAGATTATTTATCGGGCATATATAATTTTTTTTTTACTTTTCGCGAAATTCAGAAACCCAAACGTCATTTCTCTCAAAGAGAAGATTTCGAAGGCGATTTCTGTCGATTCTCTCTAATCCATCATTCTCACCATCGTTCTCACCGCTGTTATCACCATCGTTCTCACCACTGTTCTCACCGTCGCTCCTCTATTTCAGATCCGAGAGGAAACTCTAGCGTTGTTTGTCTGTAAACCCTAGCGGCGTTTCTGTCAGAGGCGTGTCTGTAAACTCTAGCGAGGTAAGTTAAAATATTGTCTCTTAAGTCCACCGTTCTCACTACCGTTCTCACCGCGTTTCTTTTTGGCTGTCTGTTTTGACATATTTATAACCGATGTGTCGAAGGCGACAATGGCTTCTCCGAATTTTCAGGTCTGCTTTAAAAAGGTTCTATTGGAAGTCTTGGAAGACTTATAATTAAGTCGTCTAGAAAGTCTTCCACACGACTTAATTACAAGTCTTTCAGCTGGAAGACTTTCCAGACGACTTAATTATAAGTCGTCTGGAAAGTTTTCCAGACTTATAATTAAAATATTATACTGGATGGTTGTGTGTTTGAGATGGTTCTCTTTCATTGTTTTGCAGACAAAAAAATGGATATTCCAAAACTCCCCCGTAAGTTACATACATTAGGGGAAGAGCCCCCCGCAATGAAAGCTATTTCGTATCATACGGATTGTTCGAAGTTGCATACTACTTTAAAGAAAGCTCTTCATGGTGACGAATATAAAGAGCTAAAAGAGTCAAAGTTGGGAGTTTTCATCAAGTTTAAAGAGCCGGGATTTGCTTGGGCTTCAAGGCTAGTTCACTACATGCTCGGTTTCCAGCTGGACATAAAGAAAAAGTATGAGCTGTGGAGTGTCGTTGGTCCAGAATCTGTGAGGTTTTCACTGATAGAGTTTGAAAACCTCACTAGTCTAAACTGCGAGTACATCGAGGACATTGAGAGACCGAAGTGTGTTGTTACAAAGGAGATGGCTTCTTTCTGGGGATGTTGGGAGTTCATGTCGAAGCTGTGCCATCTACTATGCAGATAAAAGCAACACTTGAGAGATGCGAAGGGTGGTCTCGATAGGATCACAAGCGGCTCGGGTACCTTGTCATCTTCACTGGATACAATGAAGGGAGAAAGTATTCAACCACCAAAAGGGTTAGTTTGGCAAGGCTAGTGATGGATTTAGAATGGTTTGAGAATTATCCATGGGGGAGAGTCGCGTTTAAGGTGCTGATGGACTCTGTGAAGGGGAAAGATATTTCGGGCTGTTACACTGTTGATGAGTATATACAAGCTCTCCAGGTCTGGGTGTACACAGCTCTGACGAAATTGGGTGCTAATTATGGTAATCCCATACCAAACATACCGTCTCCACCGATACTGGATTACATGAGTGGCAAAAGACGCTGATGCTTTAAAGATGCTATCTGCAGACAGGTATTTACTTCAATCCTTTACTATCATAATTAAGTCATCTAGAAAGTCGTCTGGAAAGTCTTCCAGTAGAAAGACTTTCCAGACGACTTAATTATAAGTCGTCTGGGAAGATTTTTCTTTCCATCTTTCTTAATCCGTCAAATATCTAAGTTCATATCTTATATTTACTACAGACTACGGTGATGAACTTTATTGAGAAGGACTATGGTGAAATGTTTCCAAAATGGGACTCTGATGCTGAGGACCTTTACGTGGAGAACATAATTAAAGTTATGTTTAATCAGAGACCGTGGAAGTGGACCATGTATTGCTGGGAAGTCACCGGTACTTGGGTCAATACAAAGTCGGTGGTTGTGAGTCCATCGAAGAAAGCGATAGTTTTGGTGAAGGAAGAGAGTCCAAGACCTCTGAAGAAAGCTCGTAAAGAGGCTAAAAATGGGGCGCCTGCAGAGGCTAGTGAAGGGGCACCTGCAGAGGAGAGTGCAGGGAAGTTTGCAGAGGCTAGTGAAGAGGTTCGCACAGAGGCTCGTTCAGAGGTGACTACGATTGTGCTTGGGATGACCAAAGAGGACCTTGAAAGAAATTTCAAGGACATATTTGATGCCGTGAGGGAAGGGTTTGAGACGTGCCTTAAGGAGATCAAGCATCTGTCGGAAATGGTGGACGCAGTGGAGAAGAAGGTTGGTATCACCAAACAAGGGAAATAGACATCCTCTCAACACACTACCTCTCAACCTAAAGGGACATCCTCGCACGAACATGGGGTTAGTAAAGAAGCCTCTCCCGGGGTTAGTGAAAATGTTAATTGGGAGAAGAATAAAACACCTCTCGCTGAAAGTGTTAAAGCTGAAGATGAGTCCGCATCAGGGAGCCTTGTTCTATTGGCCAAAACAAGTTCCACTCCAGTAGATAAATAGCAGCAGGATTCTAGATATGAGGACAAGAGGGAAGCTGCTTTGGCACTTATCCGTGTAAAGACTGAACGAACAAGGAAACTTGCTGCCTCACAACAATCTCCTTATACTGCAAACAGCACGGCCAAATTGATCATTCCAAAGAAGAAAAAGCTTTCTAGAGGCTATAATCCCTTTGCACCAATTGACAAGAAAAAGTTGAAGGAGCTCGCCGATTGGTTGAAAACTGATCCGTAAGTGATTGCTTTTCGCATAATAGCTTGCTTTAGTCTACAAAAATTGATTGCTTTTCAACATTTTGTGTTTGCAGTCATTATAAAACACCTCTCGACAAGAAACCACGTAAAAGTCCAACTTGGTGGTATCACGTCCTCCGGACCTTCGTATCTTGGCTGGAGGATCGTGTAAGTCGTCTGACAAAACTGATTACTAGATGACTTACTGATATCTTCATAGACGACTTACCATAAGTAGTCTGGTAAGTCTTCTACGAAGAAGACTTTCTAGACGACTTACCATAAGTCTTCTGATATCTTTTGACTTGTATTATTTTATCTTCTGACTTGTATTATTTTATATGCAGCATATGGATGCTTGGATTAATGTTTTGAGGCAGAGGTACCAGGAGACACCACAACCTTTCAAGAGCGAGAGAATGTGGTTCCTCGATCATCTCTTTTCTCAACAATGGAGATTTAACTAAAAGGATTTTAAGGACACGCAGCCCGATGCCTATAGTTTAGGAAGAAGATTCCCTAGTGGGGCGTGGAATTATTATTCAGGCGCTTTACCATCATTTTGCCGGACGGACAAGATTTGGGGGATTGATATTGATGATGTCTTTGCGCCAGTGAACCACAACGACACTCATTGGATTGCTATGTGGATATCGATCCCTAAGAGACACATAGTCGTCTGGGACAGCATTCGTTCATGTATCTCCCCTGCAGAACTGGATGTGATAATGGATCCTTTTCTCCACATGCTCCCTTATCTGCTTTTTGAGTGCACTACCATTAAAAAACGTGACCAGTTAACACTAGAGCCATCACATATGAGAGACCAACCGATATCTCTCAGGCCATAGGTGGTGATTGTGGCGTGTACACTCTGAGGTACATTGAATGTCATGCTCTTGGGATTCCATTTAACCAAAAAATAACTTGCTAAGCCTAACACGAAGTCTACGAGGGATAAGATGGCAGTGTATATATTTAAAGAGCTTCCTAACCAGCATGAGAAAGAAAACAAGGACCTTGATGTAAATATTGGAACATATGATGTATGATAGATTAGGATTTGTGTGTACTTGAACTTGATTTGTACTTTTAATTTATGATAGATTAGGATCTGTATTTTTAATGTAGTTAGACGACTTACAAAATATTGGACGATCTAACAGAATATTGGACGACCTAACAGAATATTGGGCGACCTAACAGAATACATAGACTAAACATAAATTCTTAATACATAAACAAACTTTAAGGTCTTCTGGACGACTTATTTAAAGGTTTTCTGGACGGCTTATTTAAAGGTCTTCTGGACGACTAACTTTAAGGTCTTCTGGGTGACTTACTTGAAGGTCTTCTGGAGGATTAAACTCTGGACGACTTACTTGAAGGTCTTGTGGAAGAATAAACAGTAGACAACTAACTTTAAGGTCTGTGGATGACTTACTTGAAGGTCTTCTGGAGGAATAAACTCTGGACGACTTACGTGAAAGTCTTTTGGATGACCTTCAAGTTAGTCGTCTAGTGTTTCCTTACATTGTGGTTTTGTATGACCAGTTTCCTTGCACTTTGAGCATCTATAAAACCTTGTGTTGTTTCCAGGATTTGCGTCCTCTCATTTTGGATAGCTCCAACCAAGATTGCCATCTTGATTTCTTCTGTCTTCCCGGACCACATTTTACCTTTGGAGGAAAGCGTGTGCGTTCCTTAAATATGCAAACCAGCATGTGGTCCAACAGCTATAGCATGAGAGCAAGGTATTTTCTCCACTGCATAAACACCACAATCACACTTACCATGTTCCAAAACAACCACATAGTCCATTTTGTCACCTTTCACAAAGAATCGCCATCCATCAATTGGTTGGACCCTCATCGTATCCGCTATCTCCGATTGAACAACAAGCAAGTATTCAACACCACGACTATGGTGACTTGTGAGACTCAAAACATCATCTTTCCTTTTCCAAAACCACTTTTCTAGCTTCTCCCTTATGTACTCCAATAGGAACTGAATCGGAAATCCTCTAGCTCGCTTCAATGCGGAATTAATAGATTATGCGATGTTACTTGTTCTTATGTTGTAACTGTCCCCCTGACAATATACCCTTGACCATAGGCTGACATCGGCATCCTTCAAATACGTTGCAAGATCCGGGTTTGCACTCCGTATCTCAGCCATGTACCGGTCAAAATCTGAAACCGAATGGGCATAAGCAGCACATTTCATCAAGTACAAGAGATGTTTCCCTTTATACTTTTTGACAATGTTATCTTGAAGGTGATAATAACATATTCCTCGGGTTGTCCAGGGAAACACCTTGTCACACGTACTTTTAATGGTTGCATGCCGGTCGAAGACTATCACCAGAGGCTGCTCATCAGATAAACAACTAGCCAATTTTGTGAAAAACCATTCCTAAAAAGGGTCATCTTCAGCATCTACGATCCCAAAAGTCAATAGAAATATCTGAAAATTCCCATCTTGTGCGGCTGCAACTAACATAGTACCTTCATACTTCTCACTTAGGTGAGTCCCATCCACCACAATGACCCTTCTCTGATACTTAAAACCTCTGATAGAAGCTCCAAAAGAGAGAAATAAATACTTAAATATATTGATTGAATCAATTTCTATAGCCGTGATAGAACCGGGATTTGCTAAGGAGATTTGCTCGAGATATGATGGCAAACGCGAATACCCATCTTCTGCTGATCCTCTCACCAGTGTTTGTGCATATACCAGTGCTCTGTATGAAGTGGTGTAATCAAGCGTCATGCCAAACATGTTCTTCATTGCATCAGTGATATGCTGCGGATTCAACCCATCAATGATTCCAACACGATCAATGAAAAGCCTACCAACATACTTCGGAGTACAGTGTCTCCGCTGAGCGATTCGGTCTCCCACTGAGCATGTATGTGTTTCCACATACTTTGTTATCCAAAACGTGTTTGTTCCATGTTTCACACTCGCTCTGATCTTCCATCCACAACCACTAACCCGACAGGTTGCCACAAAGAGAGTTTTCGTTGACTTATATATTCTGAAGGAGAACTTACGCTTAACTGCTGTCAACCGCAGCTCTGAAAGCAGTGCATCCTTGCTAACAAAACTATGGTTGACGTAGATACTGTTACCATTCGATCTTTCTCCTTCAATAACATAAGTCTTTTTGAATTCTTCAAAATACATATCATCATCTTCTTCCAAATCTTCATCTTTAACCTTTCCATAAACACTGTAATCCTCACCATTCTCGTCCGCTTCAGCAATAATAGAGATATCAACATCTATCTCCCCATCATCCTCCTCCCTATCATCCTCCTCCCCATCATGATTTTCATCTTCAACCAAATCATCATCATCTTCAAAACACTCATCAGCTTCATCATCTTCATCGTCTTCTTCCCTTGCCTCTGAAACCGTTTCCACCTTGCTATGGCTTGATACATAAAACCGTACTCCATGCGTTTTGGTTATCTCGAGCAAGTTTTGAACTTGTCTATCACTTGTAACATGAATAGGAGGGGTGTTGGAGCATGCATCATTTCAGCTGGTAACAAGTAGGTTATCTCCACAGATTTTGTGCTCATGTCCATGTTATAATCTTCTTGAACCATTGCAACAAGTTCAACATGTGTCGAATCTTCACTCAACAAAAATAGTCTCGCTCCTTTGAAATTATCAACCACAAAATCCCAATAACAATCTTTCAAAAACCATTCTCCATACACTGCATGTAACTTACGCAATATCTGCAAAAATTCAAAATAAAACACATTAGTAAACATAGAAAAAATGAAACTTTACTAAACATTGACGCAGACGACTGACGGTTAAGTCGTCTGGAAGAAATAGACGACTTACGGGTAAGTCGTCCAAACATGTCATTTTTGCAATTAACTTTAAAATAAGACAACTTACTTATAAGTCGTCGAGATTTGTTTGTTAAGAAAAATATTCTAGACGACTTACTAGTAAGTCGTCAAGGATAAACGGGTTAATTTTACATTTGACCGAGTTGTGTCAGATATTTAACTTTTCCTGGACGACTTACAAGTACGTCGTCTGGGAAATCAAAAATTTCAATATTTGTTAAGGCTAGATGACTTATATGTACGTTGTCTAAGGTTATTTTGCAATTTGAAAATAAAACTTCAATATTTAACTTTTCCCATACGACTTAGTTTAAAGTCGTCTAGGTAGAGGACTTACTTGAAAGTCGTCCGAGATAAGCAAGGTTTGACCAGAATCTCGGAAAAAAATCTGGACGACTTTGCTTATCCTGGACGACTTTCATGTAGGTCGTCTGACTGGACGACTTCCAAGTAAGTCCTCTGGGAAAAGTTAAATATTTAAGTTTTATTTTCCAATTGCAAAAGTAACCTGAGAAGACTTATAGGTAAGTCGTCTAGCTTTAATAAAATATTTGAATTTTTGTTTTTCCAGAGACGACTTACTAGTAAGTCGTCTCGGAAAAGTCAAATATCCGACACGATTCGGTCAAATGCAAAACTAACCCGTTTATCCTAGATGACTTACTTGTAAGTCGTCTAGAGTATTCTCTAGATTTTTTTTAACAAACAAAGCTGGAAGACTTACAGTAAGTCGTCCGTTTGCTTAGAAGACTTACCCGTAAGTCTTCTACAGCCAGACGACTTACGGATAAGTTTTCGACGCGAACAAATCTGAAAAAATCAATTTCATACCTTTAACTAGTGAGATGACTTCCTAATCACAGATAGTCTTCTCCAACCACCCAGAACCTCAAACAAAAGTAACTCATGAAGAATAGTATGTTTGAATGGCTCTACCAAGCATAAAAATTTTAGAATCAAAAGCTTAAATTTTTTAGATGAATATGAAGACAAAGTTAAAGAGATGTTGTTTTTAATTCATAACAATTAAGAAAGAGATAGTGTCAATCAATTTTAGGTGCATTAAGACTTCAAATTGGTTGTTCATGGTGGTTGGGGTATTGATGGCAATGAAAATGTTGTAAATACTTGAAGATGATGAGGTTGATAGAGTAAAAGAGCCATTTTCAAAAAACAAAAAAAACAAAAAAAAAAGAAAAAAAAATTAATGGCATTTTCGTAAATACTGCGAACATGTGGGATGAATAAGACAAAATAAAAGACAAAAAAATGAGAGATTAGTTTTGTGTTTAACTTTAGGTTTTGAGTCAAATTTGCAAAAATCCCATATTTTTTTCTCTAACTGATCATCATCGATTTCCAACTATTTTCAAGAATAGACATGGATCCATTTGCGAGGACACGGTTGTGTGTAACTTAGAGTTGTGCAATGACTATTTTGGTTGGACGGGGTAGGATAGACCTTTCTGGGTGGATGTATTTGCGTGAACGCTTGTTGGTGAACGCAAATCTATATGATTTTGCGTTGATGCACTTATATTCTTCATTGTGAAGAAAAATACCTTTACCATACAAAGTTTTCTGATAATTAGATTTCTTTATTTTTGAAGGTGCCAGTAGCTAATATTCGTTTATTACCTGAAATATTTTCTAAATATAATTAATGTTTAATTCCACCGAACATGCACTATAAATAATAAAAGATCAATTATTGTTTGATACATACATATACTGATCAATTGATCATCTAAAAAGTGACTACCAACACTCATATGACTGAATTTTATAGTAAAAAAAAATGTATCCAAATATCATACACTCAAGAAAATAATTATATTTTAGATAATTATTGTTAAAATAATCATATTTTAGATAATTATTGTTAAAATAAAAGATACAACATCATATAGATAACATATAACAAAATGGTAGACAGTGAAAGATCTGTTAAGCGTTCCATTGTCTTTTTCTTCTCCCTGTGACCGGATGTGTAAGTAAAAATGAAATGATTACTCGCTAACTATAAAATATTAAATATAATTCGGGTGTATATTTGTGTGTTGACAAATAACATAGAAATGATTGTTGTTATAAAATATAAATTATAATCCAAGTGTGGTCTAGTCTAGCATATATTAAGAAAGAAGCTAGTATACAATCAAAACAAAAAGTTTTTTTTCTATAGTTTGGTAATTATAATGTGATGTAGAACGAAAATAAAAAAAATTTCTCGAATATTGTGAAAGATTTCAAATATCATTTTAACAAAAACTAAAAAAACGTTATGAATAAAGAGATCTAGAAGTTGGTCTCTTAAAAATCTGTTGGAATAAATTTTGACTACTATGTATTGTATTCAGTTCTTTTACCTCTAAAAAGTAGAATTTGCTACATATTTAGCCTCCTAACATCTCATTAGCCAATATTTCCACCACTAGAGGTCAAACAAACAATGTAAGATATTTCTAGAAGATCAAAATCCAAATAGAAAACATTCTAGTTGTTCGATGCAGCAAATTAGTGTTTAGGTTAAAATTGGTTACGATATATGTCTGAAAGATCTTGAAACCTTTTTTTTAAAAAAAAATAAATAAAAAGTGCGGGAAACTAAAACTCAGACTTCGTATAAATTCAAAATAATTATACGATAAGTTATCGAAAAAGACCCTCGAGCAACGAAATGATCGAAACAACAATGTCCAACCCGCCTAACGGCGATCGGAGAAGCTCGTCCAACTCGCGTGATGGCGAGTTGAGATTGCTCATCCAACTCGCCTGATGGTGAGTTGGACTGTCTCCTCTAACTCGCCTAATGGCAAGTTGGATTGTCTCTATTCAACTCGCCGTCAGGCGAGTTGGATCAGAATCACCTGTCTCGGTCCTGACCAGTCTCTCCTTTGAACCTTGACCATACTATCTTTTGTTTTGTCTCGATTGGAGTTACCTTTGAAACTTTACGATAAAAACTGTAAAGACTTGTTTTCTCATATAAATTCAAATTGATTATATATAAAGGCAACAGTTGACTTAACACCAAATTTGCCTCAACTATACGAATAATTTGAATTATTTATAAAACTGACGTCGTTCCAAAGTTGTTCTCTCAAAAAAATTGTAAAAACGTTGAAGTTGAATAACGGTCCAAAAATGTCTAAAACGCGGCTAAAAGTCCACTTATGATTTTATATGAGATTGAGCCCAAGGATACTACAATGCTTTATTTATTGTTTGTAGGAGAAGATAAATATCTAGTCTAGAAGATAAATGTTAAGTTTTGAGGGATAGTCATGAAGATCGAAGAAAAATGAAATATTTTTGCAAAGCAATAAACTCGACTTGAGGCAGAAAAGGAAAGAGGAAACCGCCTTAAGGAGGAGTATATAAGGAACGTCAAGCCTAGAGACGCATGAAAAAGAACACCCAACAAACTTAGCAGTTAGAGTAATTTAGGAAAATTTCGATTTTCTATTTTCGAGTTGCGACTCAACTAGGTTTACAAGTCTTAGGTGGTTAAAACTAGGGAACTCGCCAACAACTCTTGTGGCCGAGGCTTTACCTATTGTAACGCCCATTCATGAATTCATAATAAGATCTTCTTTGCTCTCTTTCATTTTTATCGATTTATTATTTCGTCTGTTTTCATTGCCTGATTGCTTGACGTTTGGCATAGCAAAAATCCCAAACCTCTTTGAATGTTAAGGTCACTTAACTTTCCTTTTTAGTAAATCGACGGTGAAAATTTTGGTTCCCCCAGTTTGGCGCTAGAAGGAGGGGGTACAAATCAACCTAACTCTCAGCCGTAGACGCTCTATCAGACATATCTACTAACGATCAGACCAAAAGACAAACTCGTGACGATAGAAGCATCAGTGACAACGTCAATACTCCAGAAGAGAATGTCTCCTCGGTTAACGTTGATGCCAACACCACGACGTTCGAGGAGGTGAAAAGATGTTCTCTGATTTTGAAAATAAGTCGAAAGAACAAGAGAAACTCATAGGATCTCTCATTAAACAGGTCGAAACCCTAATAGCAAGGGCCCAAGCAGTTCGTCCTCGCGGAACCACTAGGGTTCGCGGGAGATGAATCGACTTCACAACTTCGCTAAATAGTCCTGGAAACTCGCGGGAAAATCCATCAAGACAAAATCCCTGCAAGACAACCCCCGCTCAAAAAACTCCAAAAACCCTCCGCCACTGGAGCATGGAACAGAGGAACACGAGGTCGAACGTGTCGACTTGAAAGACGACGCTGATGTGCATCCGAGAAGGACAAGAAGCCGCATGGTTCAGGAAGATTCCCTGTTCGAGAAACTGATACACTAAAACTCAGATCTTGCTACTGTCAAGTTAACA